>JAXCGZ010009653.1:80000-104884 GCA_037179515.1 Halocaridina rubra
TATATATATATATATATATATATATATATATATATAGAGAGAGAGAGAGAGAGAGAGAGAGAGAGAACATATATGTATAAGATTAAATTTCCTTTTGGGAGAGGAGCTCGTTGAGACACTTCCAAAGAATCTATTTTCTCTAATCCTAAAGCGACTTGGGAAACCTTAATCCTACTTTAGATTCTTTGCTTGTCAGGGTCTAGCATCGACCGTTGGCCTTTGTGGCTCTCAGTGACAGTATTCTACCGATTGATCTAGGAAGAGAGAGAGAGAGGAGAGAGAGAGAGAGAGAGAGAGAGAGAGAGAGAGAGAGAGAGAGAGAGAGAGAGAGAGAGAGAGAGAGAGAGAGAGAGAGAGATTTCTGTTTGCTGAGGTAGATAAAAAGCTGCGGTAAACAGTATAATTTTTGAAAATATTCTATCTGATCATAATTCTTTTAATATATTGTAGGAACTCTCTCTCTCTCTCTCTCTCTCTCTCTCTCTCTCTCTCTCTCTCTCTCTCTCTCTCTCTCTCTCTCTCTCTCTCTTTAGAATTATATATGCCAATACAAAGGAATACATCTGTGAGATATCTCGACTTTGACAATCGTGAGTGCAGGACCTCATAAAATCCCAGGTTCGAACACAGTAAATGGGAGGGAGTCCCTCTTTTATTATGTGCGACTGTACTTTTAATTATTACATTCGTCGACTGCTGGTGCAACAGATGAAAGAGTAATTATTGGTAATGCTAGGTCTGGAAATGAGTCCCATAGGACGTGCTGGGGGCGACGGAGGAGGGGGAGGAGGAGGAGGAGGCGAGGGAGGAGGGGGAGGAGGAGGAGGAGAAGGGTGTTGGGAAAGTGAGAGAAGAAAATACATTCAACAGATATGCAATATTGTAACAGAACTATTACACAATGACTCATTCAATGGATAGTCGTGTGATGGGGTTGGGGGAGGGAATGAAGAGGATCATACAAATGGAGTGACTAGAGTAGGTTTTGATGGAATGAGGAGAGAATTCTTCAATTGCTAAATAAAAGTGACTACAGTAGTAAGGCAGTGTTGTGCGACGAGGCATCAGGTACATGAACTCAAGAGATGCACCACTTTTCCTCACACTGCTGTCGTTATTTCCCTGTCTTTATATTTCTATTTATCAGCACCCATCTTTCTCACAATGTTGTCGTTGTTTCCCTTCTTATGTATGACTGTTTATCTCCATTGTTAGGGGGCTAACACAAACAGGATGGACCTTAGTAATAATTATGGCTATTTTTTTTTTATGAGTGTCACCAGGACAGGTAAAAAAAAAAAAATAAATCTACCCTCATCGAGCCTGGGTACGAAGAAATCATAAAGAGAAACAGAGATGGAGAGTAATGTTACTTGTCAGATGTGAAAGGATAATAAATGTGTAACGAATATCCAAGAATATTCGGTGTTGATGTAGGTATAGAATTGCCCTTCCTAACGCCCCGCGGTGAGCTCTAGCACGGGTTTGGTATTTCCAAGTCGAGGTCTCTAATTACTGAGCTACCGCAGTCCCCATTCTTGTTTATACCGAAAGAGAAAGTATGAGAGTGGATTTTTTGGGGCTATTAATGGAATGAGGTGGAGCATCTGAGTCGTCGTGATATACCCTCTATCCAAATGCGCTCTACTAAGAAGCTAACTTAGTCACCAAACAACTTAACACTGGGAAAGTACGACTTAAATAGGATTAGGTAAGGTTTCGTTATAAATGTAAAGTTATTACAGGTATGTACATATTGTTAGTTAGCTAGAAATCGGGCCAAAGACTTAACAGAAAATAATCTAACCTTATACTGTGCTATCATATTTACCCAATGCTAAATTGTTATGCTGATTAAAGGGGGGTTTACACGGTCAAACGGTTCGTCGAACGCGGTTCGACAGAGAAGTGTTTGAAGGGAAGTTCGAACGTGTGAATGGGGTATTTGGTTGTCGAACACGTTCGACAAACGTGTTCTACAACCAAATACCCCGTTCACACGTTCGAACATCACTTCAAACACTTGTCTGTCGAACCGCGTTCGACGAACCGTTTGACCGCGTAAACCCCTCTTTAGACTGATTCAGTGTACAGCGCATTCTGTTTGGGGACGAGGAAATCACATACATTTTGGTGGACAACATGAGAAAATAGCTCCGATTTTTCTCTTCCACAGCTTCAGGTATAAGGATTACCACTACTATTATGCGTCTTTTGCGATGGGGAAAAAAGAATTCTGCTCTCGTATTCCCTCCATGGCATATGAGGCGACTCAAAGAGCGAGGGAGGGTATAGCTGGTAATCTCTTATTCCATTTTATTCTTCTTCTTTTTTTTGTTGCCGGTAAACAGCTGAGAGAAAGAGTTGATATGAGAAAGGCATGACCAATCAGTATATTATTGTTTTTGTTATTATTATTATTATTATTATTATTATTATTTTTATTATTATTATTATTATTATTATTATTATTATTATTATTATTATTATTATTATTATTATTATTATTATTATTATTATTATTATTATTATTGCTACTATTACTATTCTACTACTACTACTAGTAATACTATTACTACTATAACAGCTGCTTCTGCTGATATCATCATTATTACATCAAAATAAAGGTTGCATTTACGATTTTAAGTTAATAATAAATCACTGTGCCGTAGTCACCGTGGCTCAAGCGGTAGCGTCCGCGACTTTGAGTCGTCAGGTCGAGGGTTCGCGCCCCGTCACGGCCTGAGGTTAGCAAGGGCATGCACTCAGGGTATCGATTACATCTGCCAAAGCAAGTCCTTCGCAAGAAGGCAACCGTCCTAGCCCTTGGCATAAAAGGGAGTCCGTGACGTAAAACCACAACATTAACTCACCATGCCACCATTTCTCACCGCCGCATCTATGAAAAGAGCCAAAGAAAATAATCACCTGTAATATTTCTTTTTCCAGCTGACGGTGGTGTGCGCCGCTGTGGCACTGGTTTGGGCATCAGCTCCTCTAACTTCAGTGCCAGGAACATTGTCACGTGAGTTTTAATGCACTTGAATAAAACGGGCTGCTACCTATATCTTGCTTTCTACCTCAATATACGTATTCTATTAAACTACACTCCAACCTACCTAACTTAATCTAACCTAACCATCATTTTATATGATTACACTTCTATTGATGATAACCATTAAAATATATAATTCGAAGTGATGGCTAAGTTAGGTTAAGCTCGGTTAGGGCATAGTAGATTATAAGGGATACTGTGATGGACCACAAGTTATAAAAATCTCCAAAAGGAAATTCTCTCACTTTACAGAACACCTCTAAAGAAGTTTCTTTTCAAAGTCTTATCGTCAATATATCATATATAACCTAAATAGCCGTTCATATTTAAAAGAGTATCGCAGTTTTACTAAATATGGCTAAGTTTTAGGTTACTACCAATATACTAATTTAGAAAGCGCCCCCCCCAAAAAAAAAGTAAAAGTTGAAAGATTGTTACAGTTTTTTCCTAATCGCAATATACCCAAAGCAGTGTCATTCATATAGTATCAGTTTCTAATTCCTAAAAGTATTTAAATTAGTATGAGTATGTGGTTTTATCACAAATTCAGCAATACGTAAAACATTCAAATTGATGTTTGTTTCGAGACTATCACAATTTTATCAGTTTTCTATATGTAGGACTTAATCACAATTTTTCAAATCGCAGAGCACCCAAATGTGTCCGAAACCGTCAATTAAATGGTCAGTGTATGTTTATAAAAAGTATGCCAAATCGCAGAACACCCAAATGTGTCCAAAACGCTCAATTAAATGTCGATGAATATTTAAAAAAAATTACTAAATAAAAAAACACCCGATTTAGTTTTTCCTTTTTTAACTAGATTAGTTTGTGCTTTCTCATGATCATTAGGAAGAATTGTCGAGTGACTACACGAATTAAAACCAGGGAGCTATACTGGTTCTGAGTTCGCTCTGTAAAACAAAACAGAAAATTCTCCTATTTTTTTTACACTTGCTGCATGAGTTCATTTGGCCAAAATAGTGTTAAATACTCATTAACTATCCCAGCTGATTATTTTTGAAGTATGAATAATCAAGTAACTCAATGCGCCCTCTGAATAAAAGAACTTGTGTTGACATTCTGTGATAAGTCTGGCATGAGAGTACTAAAACTGCTTTGTTTGCTAATTGTAGTACCTGGTGAGGCAGGATGGCACACTTGTTCTCAATCACAAGATACGAAGTTAGAGAACAATTGCCATAAACATAATTAGTTTGATTTGCACATATCGAACTACTAACAAATAAAATTCATATAGACACTCTCACTCTCAGCTCCAGGCAAACAATACCTTTGATAAAATGATAATGTTGCTGCAGAATAGATGATACATTCAGCAGTAAATTACGTATGACAAGCAGACTAATGATGGATCCACAGAAGTTTTGATAAAGACTGATTACATACGGTTGTTGCAAGAAACAGTGACAAGAGATGCTGTTATAGCTGGATGAACAGTTTCCTAATACTAACTCTAGTAGTGCGTATAGTAAACAAATGAAAGCAAAAAAAAAAAAAAAAAATTTGCGTATTAGGTAATGTATTGTGATATACATCTCATATATCACGATGAGGAACGGGTTATAATACCGAAGAAGGAATATACGACAATGCAAATATATAATACCAAAAAGTCTCTATTTAACAGCTTAACAGAATGAATGATTGAATAAAATATATATAAATAAATAAATATATAAGAAAAATATTTCTCTCTACCTCATACTACCTTTGACAACTTATATTACCATCTTAATTCGAATCTGCACATCGGGCTTACAGTCATTGCGTAAATGTAAAGCACCAAGATCATAAAGAGTGGAAGAATGTTATTATGTGCAAAGGGAAGGATATTTTTACCCTTTACAAAGCCCGAGATCATGGAAATCCAGTACTGTCACCATTTAAGATGTACTCGCTGAAACTATAAGATACGGAAGGGGTGAACTACATTAGGAACGCCATGAAATTCTCTTTGTCTATCTCCTACATGACGGTGGCGAAGAAATACAGTACGAGCCAGCATTGGGAGTTGAACTCGTGACCTATCGGGTGGAAACCAAGAGATATCGAAATCCTTGGGAAATCTGTTCATCCCCCCCATTCTCCGCTGTTTCCCAGGTACTCCCACCATCCCCAACCCCCTACGGCTGATCTCTCATCATCCCCCACCTCCCCCTCTTTCGTGACTGCCATAAAGTGATAAATGTGGTGATGATGATACTAATAACAATAATATTGGTTCTGGTTAAGTCATGATGAAGGGCGAATGTGATCATCTTTCAAATTATTGTCATAATTTTCTAGCCTAGATTTGTACATGACATGTGTATATCTCTAACTGTGATTGCAGGTAGTTAGGAATTTCTAGTCATAGGGATATACATTATAGGAATTGTATGTATGTATGTTATATGTGTAAGCATGTATGTATGTAATTACCTAACTGTGTTAACGGAAAAGAACCCTATGCTCATAACTTCCCGTCTCCTGATAACTTCCATATATATTCTCAGTGATATTCATCATATTTGTACTTAAAACTATGAACTGAATGCGCATTATCTACCTCCTCGCTTAGCGAATTCCAATCATCAACTATTCTCACAAAAAAAGCACTCCCTTACATCCTGTAAAGAAGTTTTCTTAGGAAGCCTCAAAACATGCCCTCTTGTTCTAGAGCCAGCCATATCAAAATATCCATCCCTATCTACTCTGTCAAAACCATGAAGAAATATAAAAACCGTCACCATATCCTCCCTTATTCTTCTAGCTTCGAGTTATGGTAAGTCAAATTCCCTCAGCCTCTCCTCATAACTGAGTATATGTATGTATGTATGTATGTATGTATGTATGTATGTATGTATGTACCTAGCAACACTCACCTAGTTGCTTTAAAGGGAAGGAGAATTCCTCGTGATTCCCAGTCTCATAGTCGTACAAAATTAAATTCTTACTCAAAGAAGTTCCTAATCCTTGCCATCACTAATATGCATTGCTTTAGTTGGTCTATTACTCGTATTCGATATTACTACTACTACTACTACTACTACTACTACTACTACTACTACTACTACTACTACTACTACTACTACTACTACTACTACTACTACTACTACTAATAATAATAATAATAATAATAATAATAATAATTATAACTTAGTTGTACATCAATTACGAATTAACTATCATCCAATCTAATTATTGTTCGTTATCCATCTCCTTGAAGTCACATACTCTCCTCTCACTGATAATACCTTTATTCAGTGCCTTCCATTTGTCACATATATCATACTGAAGGTAATTTTTCCCCCGACAGTTCCACTTGTGTTCGTTTATTTTTACAAGAGATATCCCACTCTAGTCCTAGAACTATCTGACTCATATACTCCGTTTTTGTTTTTATCGATCCCGTGAATCTAGAAAGTTACAACTACATCTCCGCTTCTCTACTCTTTTCTAGCAAGGGGAGGTCAAGGTCCTTAAGCCCTTTTTCATAAATTATTTCCTCACCAACTTGGTGACATGTCTCGACTATTCAAGCTTATCAATATGTATATTTAAATGAGTGTAATGGGATAGTGCGACCTAATTCCACCTTGAGTCGCAAATAAGCTTCGTATATACATCCAGCTATATTGTTTGTTATAACCTGGAATTTCAGTATAATGTTTGCTAATTTCACCTGCATACGTGTAATATTTTAGGCTAAAATATACACATGGATCTGGTATATATATATATATATATATATATATATATATATATATATATATATATATATATATATATATATATATATATTATATATATATATATATATATATATATATATATATATATATATATATATATATATATATATATATATATATATATATATATATATATATATATATATATATATATATATATATATATATATAAGTTCTAGGTAGATGGTTAGCCACTCTAACCACGCTCTTAATTGGGGAATTCATAATATAGCTAACCACATATAATTAATTGATACACACGTATGAATACGTAGATAATTAGGTTACCGTAAAGTGGATGGTTAAATATATGATCCATATTCTAGTTACCATTAAGGATTTATAGAAACAAGTAGCTTGCAAGCTTCCGAATAAGTTTCATTCGTCAGCTTTGAAGAGAAAAAATACTAGACATAAGAAGTAGGAATAAAGAGAGTAAATATGAAAAGAAAGCGAACAAGTAAAGCTTTCAATTTGAAAATATTTTAAATTCTATGTAGTCAGTGTTAAAAACTGACGTAGACTGATAAAGACGTGTTAGCTTTTGTTATTTTGTGGGTGTTTGAAGGAACTTTAGCATCTTAAAAGAAACCATATATGATTCCAAAACTATCAAGTGTACTGCTCTAATATTTGTTATTGTTGCATGTCCGCTATTATAAACTATTACAAATCCTTCACTAAATGCTCAACATATTGTTTTTCTTTTCCTCGACTGTTCTTACAGTTCGCGGTGACCTAGCAGATTTTGTGACCGACAAGAGAGTGAGAAGATCTCCACAACCTATTCTCCGACTCTTTGGTCGATCTCGCAGCAGAGGTAAAGGAAAGGGAAAAGGTAAAGCTCCTTCGACGAGCTATGGACCGCCTCCAAAAGCTCCATCGAAAGGATATGGTGCCCCTCCAAAAGCTCCGTCAAAAGGATATGGCGCTCCTCCTAAAGCTCCTAGCCCTTCTTATGGTGCGCCTCCAGCCAAAGCACCTGCAAAGGCACCGAGTCCCTCATATGGTCCCCCTCCAAAAGCCCCAAGCCCATCATATGGTGCTCCTCCTAAAGCTCCTAGCCCATCTTATGGACCACCACCAAAAGCTCCTAGCCCATCTTATGGACCACCACCAAAAGCTCCTAGCCCGTCTTATGGACCACCACCAAAAGCTCCCAGCCCGTCTTATGGACCACCACCAAAAGCTCCTAGTCCATCTTATGGACCACCACCAAAAGCTCCAGCTCCTAAAGCTCCAAGCCCATCGTACGGACCTCCTCCAAAAGCACCAAGCCCTTCATATGGACCTCCTCCTAAAGCTCCAAGTCCATCATATGGACCTCCTCCAAAGGCCCCAAGCCCTTCCTATGGACCTCCTCCAAAAGCACCAAGTCCTTCATATGGACCTCCTCCTAAAGCTCCAAGTCCATCATATGGACCTCCTCCAAAGGCCCCAAGCAGTTCATATGGCCCTCCTTAATAATGTTATCATATTACTCTATTAATCCTAGCAAATGTTAAAAAAAAAAAAAAATTCAAAGGAAATTTGACCTACAAACAGAGAGATCGAAGGGGTACTTTTGCTCTACTTTTTATGAGTGTGACACCAAGACAGGCAAAAGAAAAAGAAAACAAAATGCTTATATAGGGCCTGGGTACGAAGACAATTCAAAGAGAAACAGTAATGAATATAAAGAAAAATTCTTGAACAAATATGAAGTTAAAAGTTACACTTACTGCTGAGAGGCTTTCCTAGGCTATTATTTATGTTAGTGCAAATACCAATATAATCAACACAAAGTACGACTTTACAGTGTTAAGTATATGCCGAAAAGGTCTTATTGGGAATACACGTACACAGTAAAAGTATCTGTTGCTTAAACGAAACTTATTTTAACTCAGTAGGCCATTATGCAAGTATGACTATGAGAACAGCATATCGTACTTTCCTACATCACAAGCTTCATCGCACACTCATATTCAGCAGTATATTGGTCACATGATTAATGCATTTTTCGATGAGTTTCTCTGTCAAGCATTCTTACTTATATTCAAAATAGTAAAATGTACTTTCTTTAAAAAATATTTTTCCTATACAGTTCTTTCTAATCAAGGAACTATTTGGGATATTTACGATAATCATACAGTAGATTGGGAAACCATCCCCCACCTTTGAGAGATGACACTATAGAGCGTTTCCTGAGAGTCCTGTTACAACTTCACCTTAAAAAAAAATCAATTTCAAACTCTTACCTAAATACCATCACACGTAGATAAGAATGTTAAGTAAACTAAACATTGTAGTCATATAAAATATGTAGTTGTTAGCACTCCTTTTAGCGTATTTGTGGAATATTCCATTTTTAAGAATACTAATGGTAATAATAATAGTAATAATAACTACTGAAATGCCTTGTGTGTGGCCGTGTAATACTATCAATTTTATTGTTAGAGAGTTGCTGTAGTAAGCAACTACAACCTCGTTCTTGTTTTCAGTTATAATATTATGTAAAAACATAGTAAGTTATAATATTATGTAAAAATAATGCAAATATTATACATTAATAAAGAAATGAAGAATTGTTTCTTCCTCTCTATTTTACATGGTCTATCCAAGTAAGGACTTGAACGGCCTCTGCCTCCTGTAGTTCAATCACTCTATTTCTTCTTTCTTTCCCTGTGGTTATAACACAAAAATACCTTCTACGTGTTCCTCTGTGTGTCGTAGAAATCGACTAAATGGGGCTCAGCGAGGAAATTAGGAATCTTCTCCTTTGCATTTTCCTTCTACAAAAAGTTAAGGTTTTGCATTGACCGGGCTGTCCCTCATATAAGAGGGTTATTGGCTCTTGTACACAGAAATAGGACAATTGTTCAAAATATAAAATACATTATACACAGTCACAACTGATTTGCCTGGGTGTAATTGTGTCGGCATTTACTCCTGCTAATATTAGGATCGATTTATATATAAAGACATACAAACACACATGCACAAAACACACACACAGGGCCACTTTTGTTCCTTGTATATGTAAATGACCTACCAGAGTCTGTAAATTCATTCATGAATATGTTTGCAGCTGATGCAAAGATTGTGAAGAAAGTAAAAAACGAGAACAATGGTAGAGAACTTCAGGAGGATCTAAATAATCTGCATGAGTGGTCAGAAAAGTGGCTAATGAAATTCAATACTTCAAAATGTAAGGTAATGAGAATGGGTACAAGTGCAAGAAGGCCCAAGCTTGACTACTCGGTGGCTGGAGTACAACTTCAAGAGACAGAAAATGAGAGAGATCTAGGAGTAAACATAGTGGCAGATTTGTCTCCAGAAATACATATAGATGGCATAGTAAGGGCAGCATATGCATTCTTATCAAATGTAATGGTAGCCTTCAGGCACATGAACAAGGAAATGTTCAGAAATATTTATGTAACCTATGTGAGGCCAAAAACTCGAATATGCAGCCCCCTTTTGGAATCCGCACTTGAAAAAGCACATAGCTAAGCTTGAAAAAGTTGAAAGACATGCCACGAAACTGGTGCCAGAAATACGCAATCTCAGTTATGATGAGAGGCTGAGGGAATTAGACTTACCATCACTCGAAGCTAGAAGAGTGAGGGGGGATATGGTGACAGTCTTTAAATTCCTTCATGGTTATGATAGAGTGGATAGGGATCGATATTTTGATATGGCTGGCTCTAGAACTAGAGGTCGGAGCGGTAGCCTGCGGTGTGGCCAAGCTTGGTAAGAAAACTTCTTTGCAGGATGTAAGGAAATACTTTTTCAAAGCTTGGTAAGAAAACTTCTTTGCAGGATGTAAGGAAATACTTTTTCAGTGTAAGAGTAGTTGATAATTGGAACTGGCTAAGCGAGGAGGTAGTTAATGCTATCTCAATCCATAGTTTTAAGGACAGGTATGATAAGTATAACTAAGTATAAAATGGAACCGATGAGGAGACGGGAAGATACGAGCTTTGGGCTCTTTCCCGTAAGCACAATTAGGTAATCACACACACACACACACACACACACACACACACACACACACACACACACACACACACACACACACACCACACCTTCATGGTTATGATAGAGTAGATAGGGATCGATATTTCGATATGGCTGGCTCTAGAACTAGAGGTCATAGTTTGAAGCTTCGTAAGAAAACTAGTTTGCAGGATGTAAGGAAATACTTTTTCAGTGTAAGAGTAGTTGATAATTGGAATTCGCTAAGCGAGGAGGTAGTTAATGCTATCTCAATCCATAGTTTTAAGGACAGGTATGATAAGTATCACTAAGTCTAAAAATGGAACCGATGAGGAGACGGGAAGATACGAGCTTTGGGCTCTTTCCCGTAAACACAATTAGGTAATCACAATTAGGTAATCACACACACACACACACACACACACACACACACACACACACATATATACATATATATATATATATATATATATATATATATATATATATATATATATATATATAGAATGAAAGAAACTGTTACACCTGGAGGATAATAGCTTATATATATATATATATATATATATATATATATATATATATATATATATATATATATATATATATATATATATATATATATATATATATATATATATATATATATATATATATATATATATATATATATATATATATATATATATATATATATATATATATATATATATATATATATATATATATATATATATATATATATATATATATATATATATATGTATATATATATATATATATATATATATATATATATATATTTATGTGTGTGTGTGTTTCGTGTGTGTGTGTGTGTGTATATATATATATATATATATATATATATATATATATATATATATATATATATATATATATATATATATATATATATATATATATATATATATATATATATATATATATATATATATATATATATATATATATATATATATATATATATATATATATATATATATATATATATATATATATATATATATATATATATATATATATATATATATATATATATATATATATATATATATATATATATATTACCGTGACATACAACCGGAACAAACATATATATATATATATATATATATATATATATATATATATATATATATATATATATATATATATATATATATATATATATAAAGTAGTCGCCGTGGCTCAGTCGGTAGCGTCTCCAACTCTGAGGCGTCAGGTCGAGGGTTCGCGCCCCGTCACGGTCTGAGGTTAGCAAAGGCATGCACTCAGCGTAAGGATTACATTTGCCAAAACAAGTCCTTCGCAAGAAGGCAACCGTCCTAGCCCTTGGTTGATAAGGGAGTCCGTGACGTAAAACCGGAACCAGAACTATATATATATATATATATATATATATATATATATATATATATATATATATATATATATATATATATATATATATATATATATATATATATATATATATATAGACACACACACTACAGGTCCTGATAATAAATCCCCTTATATATACTTATAACAGGCGCTAAATCACTATCGGCGGCACTATGTATCATATTTGAAGAGTCGCTGGAATCCGGAGAGATTCTAAGATGCTGGAAACTAGCGAACGTGGTACCTATCTTCATAAAGGGAAGGAGGGATACAGCTCTAAACTATGGACCTGTTTCCATGACCAGCATAGTTTGCAAAGTTACAGAAAACCTACTTAAGTAAAAACATCTCTTCTCTTGGAATCCTTCAACTGTTTGTCAGTGAGATAACATAGCTTTAGATAAGGTAGGTCGACAGAAACAAACTTATTAGAATTTTATGATGAGGTAAGCCGAATCTTACAGGAAAGAGAGGGCTTGACAGATTGAATATTCCAGGACTTTCAGAAAGCATTTGATACGGTCCCACAAGGGAGACCTATTAAGAAACTGCAAACAATGGTGAATATTGGTGGAAATGTCTTGGAATGGATAAAAATTACCTAGAAAGAGGGAACAGAGGGTTAGAGTAAGACACTCAGTGTCTGAATGGAGAAGAGTTAGTAGTAGAGTTCCACAGGGTTCAGTTTTAGTGTCACTTTAGTTCCTTGTATATGTACTTGACCTACCAGAGTCTGTAAATTCATTCTTGAATATGTTTGCAGATGAAGCAAAGATTGTGAAAGTACGAGACGAGAACAATGGTAGAGAACTTTAGGAAGACCTAAATAGTTTGCATGAGTGGTCAGAAAAGTGGCTAATGATATTCAATATTTCAAAATGCAGGGTAATGAGAATGGGTGCAAGTGCAATAAGGCCCTAAATTGGCTACTCGGTGGTAGGAGAATAATTTCATGAGACAAAGAATGAAATAGATCTAGGAGTAAACATACTGACAGATTTGTTTCCGGAAATGCATATAAATGGCATAGTAAGGACAGCATTTACTCTCCTAAGTAATGTAAGAGTAGCCTTCAGGCATGACAAAGAAATATTCAGAAATATTTTTGCAACCCAAGTGAGACCAAAGCTTGAATATGCAGCCCCCTTTTAGAATTAACCTATGAAAAAGCACATAGTTAAGCTGGGAAATATTCATAGACATGCCATGAAGATGGTGCCAGAAATACGCAGCCTCAGTTATGATTATAGGCTGCGGGACTTAGACTTACCATCATTCGAAGCTAGAAGAATGAGGGGGATATGGTGAGGATTTTTAAGTTCCTTCTTGGTTATGACAGGGTGGCTAGGGATCGATATTTTGATATGGCTGGCACTAGAACTAGAGGTCATAGTTTGAAGCTTAATAACAAAACTTGTTTGCAGGATGTAAGGAAGTATTTTCTTAAGTGTAAGAGTAGTTGATGACTGGAAATCACTAAGCGAGGAGGTAGTTAATGCTAAATCAATCCATAGTTTTAAGGACAAGTATGGTAAGTATCACTAAGTACAAAATGGAACCGAACAGGAGACGGGGAGTTACGAGCATGGGGCTCTTTCCCGTATGTACAATTAGGTAATTACAATATATATATATATATATATATATATATATATATATATATATATATATATATATATATATATATATATATATATATACACACACCTACACAATCGAAGCGTATTGCACCACATGCCAGAAAACAAAAAATGAAGGTCATTTCAGCAGCAATGGATATCTGTCTTCGTTTATTCATATCTCTCTATCATTCTCGAGATGTAAGGAAGTACTTTTTCAGTGTAAGAGTAGTTGATAATTGGAATTCGCTAAGCGAGGAGGTAGTTAATGCTAACTCAATTCATAGTATTATGGACAGGTATGATAAGTATCACTAAGTACAAATTGGAACCGGTCAGGAGACGGGATGATACGAGCTTTGGGTTCTTACCCGCGAACACAATTAGGTAATCACAATTAGGCAATCACACACACATGTATGATAAGTATCACTGAGTAAAAAAATTGGAACCGAACAGGAGACGGGGAATTTCGAGGAAAGGGTTCTTTCCCGGAAGCACAATCACACACACACACACACACACACATACACAGAGAGAGAGAGAGAGAGAGAGAGAGAGAGAGAGAGAGAGAGAGAGAGAGAGAGAGAGAGAGAGAGAGAGAGAGAGAGAGAGAGAATGATTTTTGGAAGCATGGATTATAAAATTGTGGTCGAGATAAAACAAAAATAACTTAACTCCATCTGTTCGTGTTGGAAGTTAAAGGTCCACTCACAACTGTTCCAAACCCAATTTCTTGCCCCCTTTCCCTAAACCACCACATAAAGAAATCAACACCTACACTGGGAGGTCCCGCTAAACCTCCACAACTCAATAATAAAGCAATTCCCTCTCACAACTCAACCAATAAAACAAATCCAACACACAACTCAGCCAACTCGACAACCCTACGAGCACTGCTCTTCATCCCCCAAACGTTTTGCCCAAAATGTAAACAACATCCCGTTCACAGTGTTGCAAACCAGTGTTACAAAATCATAAACAAAAACTATTGTCTCCACAAAACCACACTCCCCCTTGATCTTAAGATCACTAAGAGCACCACCAGCTCCCCCACCAAGAGATGGCGACCCATCTCTTAGCACTCCTCCCCGCTCGACGATCCCTTCACATAATCTCTCATCCACACCGGTCATTGTCTTTCTTGGTTTGGCCGCTGCGGAACTTCATTCTCCTGTGCTTCAATAGACCATTCATCCTCAGTAGACGAGTCAACCACTCTCCTAATATCAAGAACGTGCCGGGGCATCCCATCCACTGAGACTTTATTTCGGGAATTCACATTGGTCACAGCACACCTTCTCCATTGCGACGTGCATCTTGAGTTTGGCGGCTTTACCCACACCTCATCTGCAGTCTTGATGGAACCTGCCCCTTTATTTCTTTTATCCGTCTTTGGTACCTTGCTTGGATGTCACCACTCATACTTGAAGACAGCTTTCTGTGGCACAGTTCCTTCAACCTGACCTAACCTAGGGGACATATTATACCAGAAGAATGCTTCCAGCGGCGACACCTGGGCCTTATCTGCCATGGTCTTGATTGTTTGATGATGTCACTTCACAATTCTATTCCCACTAGGCTGATACGCAGCTCTAAAATAGCGGTTGATATTCCATTTGTCAAGCATCTCCTACAAAGCCTGTGATCTAAAGGCTGTTCTGTTGTCTACCAATACTTCATCAACAGGCCCCATTTCTAAAAACAACCCATTCAACATTCCTGCAATTTCCTCTCCATTTTCTGCTATTAGCATTCTCCAAATGGCCGCTCTGCCTGGTTCACAATCAATCATAGACAAATACAAACCTTGCCTGTAGTGTGTTACATCAACCACCAATCTCTTCCAGTTGTCTTCCACTCTAAGCCCCCCAGACTCATATGCAACTGACAAAGTATCGATTGACTGACACTTGTCGCATCGCCTAACTACTTGCTGGATCTTGTCTCTTGTGACTCCTGGATCAACCTTCCTTGCTACAAACAGAGTCCTATCAACTCCCATGTGATGCATTTGATGTAAATCCTCCACACTTGGCACTCCTGCACAACATATTCTGACCTCTTCTGACATCTCATCCGAAATTCCTAACCAGGCCTTCCTCACCTTAGTTAACACATCTGCCTTGTTCTTCTCTGACTGCACAAAACATAGATGCAAATCCATCCCAAACTCCTCTATCAGCTCTCGCAAGGTTACCAGTCGGCCCTTAACTATAATTTCTGAGGCTCCCTTCGTCCGAATCCTGTGCTCTGCTGTTACAGTCGACTTCAACCAACCAAATACTGTCTCCGAGTCCGTCTTCACCTCAACATCTCGCAGGCCCCACTTCACAGCTAGATTGACTCTTTTCATTACAGCATCCAACTATGCCACGTTGATATGGATATGGTCCTCTTTCTTCCTCAACCATGCACCATCCTCCATGGTCTCATTGTCAATGTCTAAGATTACTCCTGTGTCAATAAGGCTCGCATCACACCACACAACACCTTACCTGACTTCGGGGCATACCATCTCCCTCTCACTGGGTCCTCTTGTTTCACTCTCCTTATAATCTCTTGCAGCATCTCCATCGTTTGCTGCCCGACCTTGTCTTCCCATGTGATGCACTCTGCTCTCCTCTTTACGTAACTACAAGCTACCCTTAACCAATCAGCCACAGGATAATGGTCCACCAATTTTCCACACACAGAAAACAGCTCTCTTCTACTTAAGTCTTGCTGCCCGGAATCTCATTACCCGTACGGAAAACAAGCTCACCATTCTTCCCTCTTTCCAATCTCAGATTCAAAGCAGTTCCCCCTTCTAGTGGCTCAGGTGGTTTCATAGCCAGTTCATTGAGACTCAGCTGCTCCACAACTTCCGATACATTAACCGTGGTCTATTCTACCAGTATTTCGTCTATATATGACTTCGTGGCCGCTTCTGTCCCTTTCCTCTTGCTTAATACTGCCTTGATGATCTTTGTCATGATTCTTGGTGCTGAACTTAGTCCGAAGCCCAGCCTCGTTAGGCAGTATGTCCTTCCTTCATAATTCATGAGTTGGTACTTCCACAGCTTCTCTGCAACGTGGACTTGCAGGTAAGTCGTTTTCAGATCAACTATAGTAGGAGCCCTACTCATCTGCTCCCACTCCCTCAGGATCTCACTGCAAAGATCAGTAGCATCATCTCCAGTTTGAGACATATTGTATTGGTTAAGTTCGGGTAGTCCAGTACTGGCCGAAGTTTGTTCTTGTTTGGCTGAACCACCGCCATCAATGGTAGCACTCCACTTTCTACTTCCGTCCCCCATGGTACCAGTATACCTTCATCAATCCAATTCTCCACCTCTCGGTCAAATATTTCCTAACATGCTCTCTCATTGCACTCTCATAGCAGCCCACCTTGTTCTTTAATACCGGCAGCCCCTCTTTCAAATAGCACTCCACCACCCACTTAGTACTGTCAAACTCTGCAATGAAATCCTTGTCCATGATCTTGCACAGACTGGCCTTCTGTTCTATGGCCAGCTCTCCTATCAACTTCTCATTTTCCTTGGCTTTCACTTTCCCTACCACCCTTTCCAGCCCTGCATTAACAACTGTCACTGCACACCTTATTAAGCCTCTCGCTGCTTTCAAATGTTCACTGGTACCGGCACATTGCCAAAAACTGCAAATCCATCACGAATTGTTACACCACCAGTCTGCTAATCATATCCATTTCCAGTACTACATCTATGCCAGTTATCACCTTAGCAATTACAATTTCTGTTGTTCTCAGGTGTATTCCTTGCACTGTCAACTCTATCTCTTTACTGCCCTCACATTCAATCTGTCTTCCATCCACCGTTACTAACCCTTCTACCTTTGCTGTGCATTTCCCCACCAACTGAGAAGCACACACTGTAATGGAACAACCTGAATCGACAAGTGCCCTCACCTTCCTTCCTCCCATGCTAACACTAATCACTGGCAATGAAGATGGAAACGCCTTTAGCTGTCTGAGGGGGTAGCTTCCGGGGTAGCAACTCCCCCTTGCCCATTTTCCTGCTCACAGTGGCTTGCAATATGACATTCCCTCCCATACTTGAAGCTCATTATGGGTAGTCGTGGCTCCTCGCACACTCTTGCCATATGAGGCCCATCGCACCTGTAACAGCAACTTTGAACATCTTATTTTCTCCTTTCCTGCCTCCTTGCTGGCCTTGTGATGGCGAGACCCCTGGCAACTGGGACCTTTGCTGCTGTACCATCAGTGAAGGTCCTTTTGCCGCAACTGCTGCAACTTCTTGACCCCCACCACCTGATGTTAGCACTCTAGCTCATGCACTTAGCTCAGTTATATCTAGTGTCTCAACATCCTTTGCCTGCTGCAGTTCCATGGTGATCTGATCTGGGAAACCAGTCACAAATGCCAGCTTTATGGACCACTCCAGACCCTCTCCCTTCCATCTTAGTCATGCTAATCGCCTGATCTCATTTGCAAAAACATCCACTTGCTCACCTGTCCAGTGTGTCTTCCTAAACCTTCCATAGGCCTCAAACGTCTCTTGTGAGAGGGCCAACTTCAATCTTCTCTCGATCCTCTTGGCATCTAGCAGATCATCATCACTCATTTCAAGATACAGAGCCAAAGCATCTACTTCCAGGTACAAAGGTATAAAACTGGCCAAATCCTTAATTTCTACTTATCTCGCCACCAACTCGGCCTTCTTTAGCCAGGCAACCACATCACCTTGACCATCAAATGATTTCATCATTTCACCACACAATTTACCTTCTCCAGCAAAAGTGATTTATAGACGGCCTAGATAGCTTGTGGTCGAGATAGAAAAAAATAATATATATCACCTATCTCAACTTAAATCCACCTGCACGTGTTGGAAGTTAATACTCCACTCACAACTGTTCAAAACCCGATTTCTTGCCCCCTTTCTCTTAACCACCACATACAAATAGAAATCAACACCTACACTGGAAGCTCCCGCTAAACCTCCACAACTCAATAATAAAGCAATTCCGTCTCACAACTCAACCAATAAAGCAAATCCAACACACAACTCAATCAACTTGACAACCCAAGGAGCACTGCTCTTCATCCCCCAAACTCTTTGCCCAAAATGTAAACAACATCCCATTCACAGTGTTGCCAACTAGAGTTACCATATCCAAATTATACAAATCATAAACGAAAACTGTCTCCACAAAACCACAAAAATGGCAAGGTTTTTGATTAAATACAGAACTCCCTATCGAAAGGAAGTGAATTCAAGGCAGCCTCATTCTTTGGGAAAATAAAAACTAAAATACTCACTTGCTTATGATACACAGTAAGCTATTTGCTTCCGTTGTCTCCTTATTTCTGTAACCTCAGTAGACATAATAAATACACAAATAGAATGGCAGGACCATACATATAACTAAATAACCCTCCCATCTCGGCTAAATAGGCAAAGTTCTACACTCGAATATTATATGGAAGTCCTACTTACAATGGGCGAGGCAAGTTTTTTCTTGTAATTAATTAATTTCCAAACATTTACTTATTTACTTATTCATGTATAGGGAAAGATGTTTCTCAGCTTGTTATATGTGTTTGCATTTATTTTGGCCGCCGTGCGCAATGGTAGAGCTCGCATGACGAAAAGAGATGAGCTTTCAAGCGGTGAATTAAGAAAGGAATCCAATCATAATCCTCTCTTCCAGATTTTCTGTGTCAGTCTCCATACATCGAGATGAATTATGACGCATAAAAGGGGGGGGGGGTGTCCAGGCGGTTAGCAGAAAAGGGTGAATATTATTCTTATAGCGTATGCCCTAAAAGAAAGAAATAAAAAGACCGTGTATGTATTTTTTTAATTCTAATAAAATCTGCAAAGCATTTTAGGTACTGAATCTAATTATGTAATTACCTAATTGTAATTACCAAATTGTGTTTACGGGAAAGAGCCCAAAGCTCGTATCTTCCCATCTCCTGATTGGTTCCATTTTATACTTAGTGATACTTATCATACCTGTCCTTAAAACTATGGATTGAAATAGCATTAACTACCTCCTCGCTTAGCGAATTCCAATTATCAACTACTCTAACACTGAAAAAGTATTTCCTTACATCCTGCAAAGAAGTTTTCTTACCAAGCTTCAAACTATGACATCTAGTTCTAGAGCCAGCCATATGAAAAAATCGATCCCTATCCACTCTATCATAACCATGAAGGAATTTAAAGACTGTCACCATATCCCCCTCAATCTTCTAGCTTCGAGTGATGGTAAGTCTAATTCCCTCAGCCTCTCATCATAAATGAGATTGCGTATTTCTGGCACCAGTTTCGTGGCATGTCTTTGAACTTTTTCAAGTTTAGCTATGTGCTTTTTCAAGTGCGGATTCCATAAGGGGGCTGCATATTCAAGTTTTGGCCTCACATAGGTTACATAAATATTTCTGAACATTTCCTTGTCCATATGCCTGAAGGCTACCCTTATGCTGCCCTTACTATGCCATTTATATGTATTTCTGGAGACAAATCTGCCAGTATGTGTACTCCTAGATCTCTCTCATTTTCTGTCTCTTGAAGTTGTACTCCAGCCACCGAGTAGTCAAGCTTGGGCCTTCTTGCACTTGTACCCATATTCATTACCTTACATTTTGAAGTATTGAATTTCATTAGCCACATTTCTGACCACTCATGCAGACTATTTAGGTCTTCCTGAAGTTTTCTACCATTGTTCTCGTTTCTTACTTTCTTCACAATCTTTGCATCATCTGCAAACATATTCATGAATGAATTTACAGATTCTGGTAGGTCATTTACAAATACAAGGAACAAAAGTGGCCCTAAAACTGAACCCTGTGGAACTCCACTACTAACTCTTCTCCATTCAGACCCTGAGTGTCTTACTCTAACCCTCTGTTCCCTTCCTTCTAAGTAAGTTTTTATCCATTCCAAGACATTTCCACCTATTCTATTCATTACTTGCAGCTTCCTAATAAGTCTCCCATGTGGAACAGTGTCAAACGCTTTCTGGAAGTCTAGGAATATGCAATCTGCCCAGCCCTCTTTTTCCTGTAAGATTCGGCTTACCTCATCATAAAATTCTAATAAGTTTGTTACTGTTGATCTACCTTCTCTGAAGCCATGTTGCCTCACTGACAAAAAGTTGAAGGATTCCAAGTGAAGAGAGATATGTTTCCTTAGTAGTTTCTCCATAACTTTGCAAACTATGCTGGTCAAGGAAACTGGTTTATGGTTCAGAGCCGTGTCCCTCCTTCCCTTTTTGAAGATAGGTATCACGTTTGCTTGTTTCCAGCATCTTGGAATCTTCCCTGACTCCAGTCACTTTTTAAATATGATACTTAGTGCCACTGATATTGAGTTTGTGCATTTTTTAAATACATGAGGGGATATATCATCAGGACCTGTAGCTTTATGAACCGCTAACTCCATCAGCGCCTTGCATACCTCTGTGGCTGTAAGGTTAATATTCTCTAATACCGGCCCTTGAGCTTCTATCTCTGCAATCTGAGGGGGTGGGGTAAATACTGACTGAAACTCCTTGTTCAGTTCTTTGCAGATCTCTTCATCCATCTCAGTGATGCTTCCATCCTCTCTCTTAAGCCTTAAAATCTGTTC
The DNA here is from genome assembly GCA_037179515.1 of Halocaridina rubra. Taxonomy (NCBI): domain Eukaryota; kingdom Metazoa; phylum Arthropoda; class Malacostraca; order Decapoda; family Atyidae; genus Halocaridina; species Halocaridina rubra. Next base: position 101,431 of record JAXCGZ010009653.1, read on the forward strand.
TTTTACCTTCAGTTTTCCTCTGATAAAGCTGTGGAAAAGCTTGGGATTTTTTTTAGCCTTCCTTGTGATGTCCCTCTTATAGTCTTTCTCTGCCTCTCTTCTTTTACTTAGGTAGTCATTTCTTGCTCTTTTGTAGGTTTGCCAGGCATTTATGTTTTTTCTCCTCCTATACCTTTTCCAGCATTTGTCTCTCCACTCCTTAGCTCTTTTACACTCGTTATCGAACCATTTCTCTCTAGCATGAATTACACCTACTTTTGTGAAAGGTATGCAGCAATCTACTATCTTTCCATATTTCTCACAAAATATGTCATACATTTCTTGTACAGATTTGTTGTAAAATAAGGTTCTCCAGTCAATAACTGCAAAAAGCTCATTCACGTTGATGTAATCTCCTTTTGGATAGTTTCTCCTCATGTCCTCAGTGCCTCTACTCTCAGGCAGAATATCTTCAATGATATACTCCATCAACAACACACAGTGGTCACTCTTTCCAATTGGTGGTTCATACTAAATTTTTTCAATATCCAACACATTATCTGCGAACACTAGATGAAGTAGTGATGGTTCATCCCCACCCCTGGCCCTCGTTGGTTCCATTACATGTTGGTGTAGGAAATTCCCTTGTACGCAATCTAGGAATCTTGCCCTGAATGAGTCCTCACCACTGTGTGGGTCAAGATTTATCCAATCTATCTCTTTATGATTAAAATCTCCCATAATAAAAATCCTACATTTTCTCTCCCATGCCATGTTAACAACTGAGTTTATGACTTCAATAGTACCTATATGACTTTCCTCATTAACATCAAGCCTATTCTGGTTCCTTGGTTGGTTATATACAACAGTTATTATAATGCTCTCTGACCCAGTATTTATGCGAGCAACAAGAAATTCCTTGAACTCACTTTCTATAGCCAAGTTTATTTCTTCAACTTGAATCCTTTCACTTATGAGCATTGCTATCCCTCCGTCAGTCCTCTCAGATCTTTCAACCCTTAATGTTCTGAAGCTCTTAGGAAAAACTGTGACACTGTTTATGTCCTCACTCAACATAGTCTCTGTAATTGCTACTATATCTGCCTTACTGTTGTGAATCCTATCTTTTAATTCTACTGCCTTACCAGCTAATCCATCAGCATTTGTGTATAACAATCTTAATGATGCCCCATCCCCTGATCTTCTGTCATTATCTTCTTTATCTCACCTTTGTCTGGAAGAACTCTGAAATGAAAATTTTTCTTCTCTTCTTCATTTCTTTCCTCATTTAACCTTCTTGCCTCTTGCAACAAGTTTTTGACCTTTCATCTCTTCCTGTGTTCTGTATCGTCTAATGAACACTTCTTTGAATTCTTGAAGGTCTTTTAGACTTTGTTTTCTCAACAATATATCCCTACATGTTTCCCTTCTCTCAAAGGTTACTTTTGTTTATCTCGGCTTTCCTTCCCTTGAATATTTGCCTAGTTGGTGAATGTTTACAATATCCTCAGGACCACAAACTACTCCAAACTTTCTTATCAGGTCTGCAACCCTTTCTTTATTTTCTTCAAGTCTCCCCTGCCATGTCGGCTCCTGGGATTCGCTTATGCCTGAGATTACCATTGTCTTCTCTTTATCAAGGGCCTGTTTAATCATTGGATTTGCCCTTTCCATCACAACGTCTTTAATTTTTTCGATTACTGTCTCTTTATAGTCAACTGTTTGTATGTTTTCCAGTGCCACCACCTTTACAGCCTCTTTTACTGCCACATTCCCCTTAGTGCCTCAGCAAATGAAGTTTTCATGGCATCATGTTCCATATTCAGCTCCTGGAACTCTTTTCTAAAGTGTTCAATATTTTCCTTAATTTGGACATTCCAAGCTGCAATCTCGTCTCTCTCAGAAGAGAGCAGTGAACTAACATCTAATTCATTTAGGTTGTCGTTCAGCTGTTTGTTTTTATCTTCTTGTTTAGAAATTCTGGTTTCTAGTTCACTCTTTTCCCTTTCCAGTTTCTTTATTAGTTTTTCTAGTTCCTTTCTCTCCTGCCCTTGTGCTTTATTTGCTTCCTCCAAAAGTCCTATTTCCTCTTCATACATTTACGATTAAAAAAGTATATTATAGCGAATTATGAAATTTGATATAACAATGGTGAGGAAGCCATGATGAATTCACAAGGTTATCTCTCTTATATATATATATATATATATATATATATATATATATATATATATATATAATATATAATATTATATATATAATATATATATATATATATATATAATATATATCATGATATCTTATTTTTTAATATATGATAAGGAAGGAATCCACATTGCATTTTCTATTAAAAAAAATATTATTTCTTTTACTTAGAACTAACAAGAGAAGTACATCAATATTTATTATAAGAATAAAATGAATAAATTAAGAAAACTTAAAACACTAATGAATCAACTGTTACTGAAGTATTCATACGTTTCTTAACAGCCCAAAAGTAGCTTCTTTGTGCAAATGTATTCCTCTAATATCTGTAGTTGTGTATTTTGACAATGTTTTGCCAATAACTTTGTGCCTCTTTATACCACTCATATATTACTGCTGAATTACTTCGCTTAAGCAGTCATGTTAGCGGTTATTCAGTATTCCTTAGGGAGGCAAACTTCATCTTTAGTATTTTTATATTAAGTTTGAAATAGTGAGCATACAGAAAAACTGTGCATAAATATATATAAACAAATATCTAATCGGATCTTGTACAGATGAATAACTCCAGGGTCACTAAGGGTTCTTCATCTTTACAAGGCAAATCTTGGGGTTCGTCATATTTACAAGGTAGTTAGAGGGGTTATTTGTATTTACAAGGTAATTATGAGTTGTTTTTCCTTTTACTGGCATTTGTGTATTTGTGTGAATAAATGTTCTGTATTCTTACTTTTGTTTTTTATTCCTACATGACTTCAATGAGATCTTATGATGACAAACAAGAGGTAATTCAAATTTACACATTCAAATACGGAGATATTTAACTTTACATGTTTGATTACGGGGTTATTCAACTTTACCTGGGGTTGTGGGGATTATTTATCTTTACAAAATCCATCTAATCAACACTCACAAATAAGAATAAAAACTATGTAAATATCATTAAATAGCAAGAAGATAAATATACTCTTTGTTCATGACGATGGGTGTAGCTTTAATACAGTAGTCACGCCATTCAAATATTACAGAAAACGGTACAAAAATCCATTTTCTTTAATTTACTTTATATATTGGAGAAGAAGCAATATTAGGTACCCTAAAAAATAATTGCTTTAAACATATATCGTACAGGAAACAAAAAAGAAATCGATATTTTATGTTATGTAAAAAAGGATGAGGAACGGGAAACTAAATATTTATTGGCTTACTTCTTATTTTGCGTAAGAAATTAAAATAGCTCTATGGTTCTAAGGAACAGAAGTCTGGGCTC
>JAXCGZ010009654.1:7500-10000 GCA_037179515.1 Halocaridina rubra
CAAAAAACAATAATAATTGGTAAATGGCACTAATTCTGACATACTCAAACCACCCAGGCATGAAGGGCTTCGAGTACGGCCCAGGGGTCAGAGAGGTGTCCCAGGTAAGCACTGTCAATTAGACAACATCTTAATGGCTGTTTCTGATTCTTATTTTCAAGAAGATAAGCATCTCACAAGGGTAAATCTGAGCAGTGAAAGCACTTCAAACAGAATGAATAAACAGGAGCTGCATCACTCAGCCACCAATAGTCTAATGTGTCGCATCAAAATGCTATAAGAGTCGATGGGAAACAGCGACGGAGCTCATATATAATATCTCTGATTTAATTATTCACACTTAGTATCACACCAGACCTAACATATATGAGCTCTGTCACTACACCCGACTACGAGAAGTGCCCCTGTACCAATATGTTAATGGCTGACAAGGCAGTGATGGAGCTTAAATACTTCACATCAAGTATGATCCTAACCGTGAATATTTACGCCATGGCTAATATTTATGAGTTCTGTCACTGCCTTGTCAGCCATCAAAACTTGATGCAGTGGTGCCTCTCGTAGTCGGGTGAGGCGTCTGTCCTACGCTGTCTGCTGGCAGCAGAGTGACAAGAGTTTATATATAAAATATTACCTTTGCTGGCACTATGATACTGAAATGCTCCATTAGAGACAAAATTTCCTCGTGGGTAATCCAAATTAAGCTTGAAATAACAACGCAAGGAAAAAATACAAATTAACCTATCTTAAAAGCCCTTCAAAATAAAAAAAAAAAAGATAAAAGTTCTTGGTGGGTACAAGTGACTAACCTTAGAATAGCAATGTATGAGAAAAATGGTACATAAAATCGTCTTAGAATATACAAAACAGTATTCTATTACAAGAAGAATAAATCCAAATTAATGTATAAAATAAGTAACATATAATATTAATATAAAATCTAGATAAAAGAATTATGAATATTAGTCTTTCAGTTCAGTAATCACAAGTATTCACAAAAGTTAATAAGGTATAAGAGGCCGTAATATGTCGTTTTATGCATTTAATTAAAAATAGATATGCACTTTACATGTTTGAGAAACTAATGATTACTAAGGTAGGTATCATATTACTATTAATAAAAATATATTACTGGAATAATTGTTTGCACGTAGGTAAAAAAAATATAGAGACATGACATAAGATGCATAATATAACATACCATAACCAAATACAATGAATTGATCATAGTAACTTGACATCTGATTAAGTAAACAAAATTAGAAATACTTAAAAAAATTGTCAGATTACTGAATTATTTGATACAGATCAAACTTCAATTAAAATTTTTTATAAATATATTTCCATTGAATGAAAAATTAAATATAATAAACCTATTGCAAGTTACTGAATGTAGCCAGCGAATAAAAACAGTGCAGGACGAGCCGATATACCATGCTGTTCCGGTTTTACGTCACGGACTCCCTTGTCTACCAAGGGCTAGGACGGTTGCCTTCTTGCGAAGGACTTTTTTATGGCAGATGTAATCGTTACCCTGGGTGCAAGCTCTTGCTAACCTCAGACCGTGACGGGGCGCGAGCCCTCGACCTGACGCCTCAAAGTCGAGGATGCTACCGCTTGAGCCACGGTGACTACGCCGATATACCATGCTATACCTACCTATATACAAATATATAGATAGATAGACAGATTAGATAAGATACATACATACATACATACATACATACATACATACATACATACATACATACACAGTTAGATACAGATGGGGCTATATATTACCTCTCCTTCCTTTTGTTTTATATTACGCCGCTGGGGAATAATAAAATTATTCATAGAAACCGTAATAAGCAAATAAAAGTCAACTTGACTATGGAATATTTCAAGTGACCTTTTTATGGGTTTAATTACTCAGTATGGTAAATTTATTAGGCTTATGTGCTCGAGTTTTTATGCTAAACGGGAAGTAATTGTGCAAAATATGGTGTGATCTTGAGAAAGTCAAGGTGAAACTGGTTCTGATGTTGACTTTGAGTGGTCAGGTACTTGATAAATACTACTACTACTACTACTACTACCACCACCACCACCACCACCACTACTACTACTACTACTACTACTACTACTACTATATTTTCACGGGCAAGAACCACATCTTCCTTTCCTTACAGTATGAAAAAGGAAAAAACCAATCGAGAATCCTCCACTGGTCTACTACATTGTTCACTAAAATTTAATCTCTGTAGGTTATCATTCATATAAATGGAAAGGGTGAAAACAATCTGACATAACAGAACACGCGCATGCACATCTGTTACAGACAATCATGGCCTATGTGATCGCACACAATTGCTGCATCTTCAACTTGCTTGTTCTTTATGTGATGTTGTTTGGTGTCCAGAGACATGTCGGTCAGAGAGGGAGGAAAAGGGGACACGTGTGACCCACGCGAACTTTTGTAAGTGGCTGGACAGACACTCTGGCTATCATAAATAATGCT
>JAXCGZ010009654.1:25000-35000 GCA_037179515.1 Halocaridina rubra
TATAGTATATAATACGGCATTAAAGTTGGTACCTTCTTCTAGTTGTATAGGGGAATCTGTATGTTTATTCAATTATAGAAAATAAGAAAAAAATAGGCAAAGAGATACTTAAAAACTTAGGCCCCAATACTCGTGTGCTAAATTACTTCTAAGAGGGGCCGTAAATCATCTCTATAAACATTATTTTATAAGATAATAAATGGGACTGTTTTATCCACTTGTGATGGTGGTTCTTACGTCATGACACTTTTGATGGCACCGGTAGCAACACAGGAAAAGTCTATAGTATCCTTAGAGGAACACTAATATTTCTTTAAAAGTTTTTAAGATATAATGGCTTTTCCCACTTGACCAGGCTATTATCTTTCAGGCGGTTAATAAAAGGGTGTCTCTATCATGTTCTCCCCGCAAGCATCATCTACTGAGCACAAAACAGTATACTGTATCCTTTTGTCAGTGACCTATACTGTAACTTAATATATCAAGATTGTATATTGAGAAATATGGTAAAATTCTCTAGAAAACAGAGAATAAAAGTTATATATATATATATATATATATATATATATATATATATATATATATATATATATATATATATATATACATATATATATATATATATATATATATATATATATATATGTATATATATATATATATATATATATATATATATATATATATATATATATATATGCGTGTGTATGTGTGCATATATATATATATATATATATATATATATATATATATATATATATATATAGGTAGTTTTTTTTTTTTTTTTTAGAAGAAGGTTAGGCTTTAAGCGAGGAAAAAAGGGAAGTCACTCTTTTCTTATTAGAATGACAATGATGTGGAAATAGGATGGGGTCTTCTGGGTCAGAAAATAGTAAAAACACTTTGGATAGTGAAACACCGGATATGAGTATTACTTTCGAGGAGTAAATATTCAATAGTAAGGACATGCACAGACGAAAGGCAATCCTTATGATGGGGAAAATTAAACAGATATATTCTACTTCAGGAACTATCTTTTCAATACATTCTTCAGCAATTAAATTATAGACATATTGCATTTTGACAGTGCAAGTTGTTAGCATTAAATTTTTCATGTCATAATTTATCCAATGAAATATTTGCTCCACTTTTGAAATAAAAAATACAATACAAACACATTCAAAGACCAAGTAAAAAATTAACTTTTTTAATCACATTTTTATGTTCTCTTCCACAGATCATCATATCCGCATTAGCAGCCGTTGCTTTGGCAGCTCCCCAGTACGACTACCAGGCCCCAGCTCCAGCACCTTCCTACATCGCCCCAGCTGCATCTACCAGAGACGACTCCTTCGAACGCCCTGACCCTGTAGCCATTTTGAGAGACGAACGCGTCCACGAAGAAGACGGAAGATTTAACGTAGAGTTCGAAGCTGAAAATGGTATCGTTTTCGCTCAGGCTGGCTCTCCCGATGGCCCCGAAGACTCTATTGTAAAGGCTGGCATGTACTCGTAAGTATGCCAGTGAATTTCTTTATTCCTATATAAGCCGTATTAGTTACCCTTAGACAGGTACAAATACATGAAACATACAAATCCTATAACGAGGGTCCAAATCAATACAATCTATCAAGGTCGCGTTACTGGCTGTACTGCTGAAGGTCTAAAAGAAACTTCTGGAACTGGGAATGAACACACTCCACTGACTGTCTTTGTTCATTTTACGTACACTTTCCAACCTCACTTGTGGCTATTTTCTGCACTGAATGTAGTCCTTTTTCCATAGGCAACTACAAGAGTCGAATAAGCACCTCACCATGCGTGTAAACATGAAACATATCACTACCCCAGACCAGAATTCGAATCTTTAACACAAAATATATTATAACTATAAAAAAAAATCCTATTTTGGAACACAAAAATTTGCCCGCAGGAGAAAAAATAAGATCATTATATTTTACTTTAGCTTTCGGATAACTACACACTTAAATCAATACCCCCCCCAGCTAAGCCACAAAACAGAATGGATTGGAAAATCTAATATCTTCACTATTCAAGATTGGAGAAGAAAAAGATTAAGAATCGACTCTTCTTGAATAACTGAAAACATAATCCGATGCTGGCAACCCAAATGAATTAAGATGTAAAGCACAGTACATATTAAAATTCTAAGGGTATCCCAAATAGTAGGGTGGCCCATGGCACCAATCGCCAGTTGCGATACTACAGCTGAAGGTCTTTTTGACTTAAATAGGACTGTCCAGGACATTTCGATGTTATGTCATCCCTCAGTTACGGTTCTTTTCATATGCCTACATCCACACCAAATATGCTTGGGTATTCGTTACACATCTCTTATCATTCCTTCACATCTGACAAGTCACAGCACTCTCCAGCTCTGTTTCTATTTACTCTATGTTTTCATCGTGTCCAGTCCCGATGAGGGCAGTTATATTATATTTTCCCAGTCCTGGTATTACACTCATTAAAAATTACTGCAATAAAATCTGTAACCTCTCTTTCTCCCCTAGATACACGGCTCCTGACGGTACCGAAGTCGAAGTGAAATACGTGGCCGATGAGAACGGATTCCAGCCCCAATCTGACCTCCTCCCAGTGGCTCCTGAGTTCCCCCACCCAATCCCACAATTCGTCCTGGACCAGATCGCCTTCGCCGCTGCAGAAGACGCTCGCCGTGCCCGTGAGGATGACTCTGCTGAAGCCTCTGCTCCAGTCAGGTCCTATGCTGCACCAGCTCCTCCATCCAACACTTACGGAGCTCCTCAGTAAATTGTTCAGCTTCATTCACTTTATCACTTTGATCACACCATCTATCCCCGACGACATGTATTTATTCTATTTATGTAACGCTTGAAATATGCTTCATGAAATAGAGTATATGCAAAAGCACGAACTGCGAGTTTTGCTTTTATTTTATCCTCATATTCATAGTGTACAGAAATTCAAAGCTTGGCAGAGGTTGGCTGAAATCTTTACGCATATATTCAAATTCTTAAAAAAAAAATAAAAAAAAGGTATGAGGTTATCAGCAATTAAGTTAAACAAAATTAGCTTTGATTTCATTACGCTGTGTCTTACTGTTATACGCTTCCATGTGTCATATCTATATCAGTATATTATTACAGCTTAATACAGAGACAAACAATACTATGTCTGATAACCGATATGGTGCATTGCATGCCCTAGATCGCGTATAATACAAAAATACAGACAAACACGAAAACCTAGTTCCATGTGTGGCTATGGCAGTATGAAGAGGTAGTCTACTGTTTAGAAAGAATGACCCTTTAACCAGGCTATATCACTTTCCACCCCAAGCTGTGATTATGACAAGGCTGAAAAAGGAACATAAATGAGACCGGCTGTGATAGGCTGACAGAGACGAATCTCCCAGCATGACTTGGGGAAAAGGAAGGCTGAAAACCCTACCCATAAACTCAGAAAAGAAACAAAAAACAGAAAAATAATTCCAAAAACACTAATGCTGAAAGAGACTTTGCTGTAGGTTGAAAGATTGAATGAAGCTTTGAATCTTTCTGGTTTGATTTGAAATTGTAGTTTTAATATTTTTTATTTTTTATTATTCATATAAATAACGGCTTTCTGTTACTTTGTAATGACCAGCTATCACAAAACTCCATTAGATCCTAATAGATTTAATAGTGTGCAATTATAAATCTTCTATCTACTCTTGCACTAAGTGTTATTCTGGCTATAACTAAAGAGACTATTACTATAATTCTGCTTTATTGCAATGAATTTATAAATAGGTTTTCACCATAAATAAGCAGTCTCAGGACTCCCACCCCCACCTCAAAACTGACAGCTGGAGGAATCTGAGAATCCTCCTCTCTTCTTCCCTATTTATCAAGGACTTGAGGTATCTTGGGGAAGGCGGAGGTGGACAAGAGCAAATACTCACTGAAGAAAATGAAGTTGAGAAATCATGATCATTGACAGCTTAAGAACTATTTCGAAGGTAAACGAGAAAAACAAATTAAAGAAAATAAGTAAAAAGTCATAAAAAATAGTATAATGAAAGCTTAAACATATTGTTGAGAATAACTGAAAAATACAAAATTAAGTTATTGAAGTGACAAAGCTTATTAGAATGTAAAAAAGCTGGATATAAATAAACAAGATTGCCACAATAGCTCACAAACTTGTATCTTAATGCCAATTATGGCTTTGGACATTACAATTTTCGAAACAGAAAGTACTTACCACGTCAGTTTGGTCTTACTGTCCTTCGAGGTCACTGTAATCATACATATAGACACACCCACACACAAGCACACGTGCGCGATGTGGCTTTGAATTAAAGTCGAATGTACTTACCAACTCATTTCTCTTTCAGTTTTACTGACAATATAGTCACACACAAACACACGCACACATATACATCACACACACACACACACACCCGTGTTTGTAACAACCACTCGGCCTCTGTGAGCAAAAATAAATTCTGATTTCGAAAGCAATTAAGTTTTATCCTTGAAGGTCTTCCAGGGTGGAGTTTAACAGGTCAACTGTGATTAATGCGAGGTGCAGCCAAGAAGAGAGAGAGAGAGAGAGAGAGAGAGAGAGAGAGAGAGAGAGAGAGAGAGAGAGAGAGAGAGAGAGAGAGAGAGAGAGAGAGAGAGAGAGAGAGAGAGAGGAACCTCTCATCTGTGAATAATCTTAAGACAGCATGAATTCAACCATGAACTGCAGGGATAAGAAAGCCAAGATATCCTTCTCAGATATATCGAGGGGAGGTAGATCAGTCCTGAATCATACAATAATTATTTATCTTATTCCAGGGATATCCTTTTCTTGTACAACAGATGGATTCGGTTTTACGTCACGAACTCCCTTTTCTACTAAGGGCTAGGACGGTTGCCTTCTTGCGAAGGGCTTGTTTTGGCAGATGTAATCGTTACCCTGAGTGTATGCCCTTACTATCCTCAGTCCGTGACGGGGCGCGAACCCTCGACCTGCCGCCTCAGAGTCGCGATAGGAAGCAATATCAGTTCTGAAATATACATTGACGATATATCTTAATTGTAAGTAAATATTTACATTTTACACCCGAGAACCGCGTTAGCGCATCGGTTACGGCACTCGACTCGGTGAAGCGACAAATTCGCGTTCGAGCCCACCGCGGGGTGTAACGAAGGGTATCTAGTCTTCTCCAGCTCCAACCTCCGATGTTCACTGCCATTCGAATGAGGATGCACTGTGACATAAATAAAAAGCAAAACAAATTTACTTTTCACACCCCAATCGAGTAGTTAATTGATGCTAAATCTCCATACCACACCTCATTTCCCTAACAGAGGTGGACAACAAAAGTAAGGTAGAGTAATCCTGAACTACGTACAACACATAAATACGATATACATTACCTTTGGCATTTACTTTTCACACCCCAAACGAGCTGATAACTGCCAAAATATCTTACTAAAGCCACAAATTCACTTCCTAAGGTGAACAACGCAAGGATATAAGGTCATTTGTAAAGTAATACTATTAAGATATATATTAAGTTTCATTACACGTTTACTCTGACACCTCAGAAAAGCTGATAATTGGCGATATATTTAAATCCACAATTCGCTTCCAACTGGGGTGAAACTAACTTAACTTACCTAACCAAACCTAAACTAACCTTACATCATATTACATTATATTATAACAGTTGAAACACATAAAATTCACTTGAAAACCATAATGTCAATTATCACCTCATTGTGGAAGTGAGAGTAAACTTTGAACTTATATTCTTTCATGTAGAGAGGAAAGTAGCTTATATATATATATATATATATATATATATATATATATATATATATATATATATATATATATATATATATATATATATATATATATATATATATATATATATATATATATATATATATATATATATATATATATATATATATATATATATATATATATATATATATATATATATATATATATATATATATATATATACATACATACATATACCGAGGCTGTTTCCCCCTTAAATTGGGGGGTAGCCGACGTCAAGAAAGGAAAGTTTGGGGAGAAGTTATTCTCCCCTCTACTCCCCCTCTTCGTTGACGCCTCGCAGGAGGTTGATACAAGGGGGGGGATTCCCAGTCCCCCCGCCCCGTCCACTTTTAGTCGCCTTTTACGACACGCAGGGAATACGGTGAGGCTATTCTTTGATATTATGCCCGCCCCACAGGGCACATATATAAAAGGCCCCATGTGCTCCTTATTATCGTCTCCAACCAACCGCTCAATGGCAAAGCCCCTGCTGGGCTAAGGATGATGATGGGATGGCCAAGAGTGCGCCGCCGCGCCCTCGTGTGGGAAACCTCCAGGGTTTTGCGGGGAGTAATCGGCCGCCGCTGCCTGTCTACTACAGCAGCAAGAGTTTTGGCAGGCCTTTGGCCCTCCCGACTTCTAGGTCTGGCTTCAGGGAACGCACCACCAACGAGATTTTGGCGGCACGAACTCCCCAATACGCTCCCAAGCAGACTAGGGAGATGGATGACTAGATGACACTCGTCTTGGAGTGGCCACGGCACTTGGGAGTGCCATCGCCGCAATGTGCGTTCAACTACACTTAAGAGTGAAAATACAGTACTTACGTTGTGTAGATGAGGTCACTGAAGGAAGACTCTAATATATATATATATATATATATATATATATATATATATATATATATATATATATATATATATATATATAGAGAGAGAGAGAGAGAGAGAGAGGGAGAGAGTACTATGCAATATAGGTACCATACCTGCCCCATCAGTTTACCTGTAATCACGCAGTCGATACTCCTCATAACCCTATAATAGAACCTGTTTCCGACAGCTTAAGAAATAAATAAATAAGCATATAAATAAATAAATAAATAAATAAATAAATAAATAAATAAATAAATAAATGAATTAATAAAAGAATAAATAATAATGATAATAAAAATATTATTATTATTATTATCATTATTATTATTATCATTATTATTATTATTATTATTATTATTATTATTATTATTATTATTATTATTATTATTATTATTATTATTATTATTATTATTATTATTATTATCATTATTATTATTATAGTAATAATAATAATGATAATACAATAATGACTACAATAATAATAATAATAATAATAATAATAATAATAATGATATAATAATAATAATAATAAAAATAATAATAATAATAATATTAACAATAATAATAATAATAATAATAATAATAATAATAATAATAATAATAATAATAATAATAGTAATAATAATGATAATAATAATAATAATCATAATCATCATCATCATCATCACCATCATCATATAAAGTTCTGTTGCTTTGCATTTTCGTCTCTCCTCCTGGCGTGGGGGGGGGGGAAGAACAGCTCCTCTGTGTTCTCGTGAATCTCGTAGAACTCGACTACTTGGGTAGGAGATTAGCATTCCTCCCTTTCGGGGAGTTTCAAAATAAAGATTTTCCATTAAGATAGTTCAATAAATATGCATAATACACAAAAATATGTACATACATATACACATATGAAAACACTAAAACACACTCTCGTTCACACAAATACACACACATACTAACACATACGCAAATACACATATAAAACACACACATACACGTATGCTACACATACATACGAGCATGCAAACAGACACACGCGCACAGAATGAGACTGAGATAATACGTCTGATATAATTATTCCTTGCATGATGTTGCAAAATATGAGAGGAATATTAATAAATAAAAACAGTGAATGAATATAATGCAAAAATAATTTAAGAAAGTATCAAATAAAAATTATAAATGAAAATTGTAAATTAAAAAATAATTGTAAATCATAAGCAAAATAATAATAATAATAATAATAATAATAATAATAATAATAATAATAATAATAATAATAATAATAATAATAATAATAATAATAATAATAATAATAATAATAATAATAAAAATAATAATAATAATAATAATAATAATAATAATAATAATAATAATAATAATAATAATAATAATAATAATAATAATAATAATAATAATAATAATAAAGGAAAACGGAATATCATAATGCAATAACGCCATTATTTTACCTTTCACTTGTCGGAATTCACACCTGGGACCTGTACAATAAGAGTTTACAGTTTTGTGCGCTGAAACACAGAGGTTTAAAAGACAGAGAACTGGTAATTCTACTTACGTCTCTCAGATTTACAAAGGGCACCACAGCGCTTTTCTACTCTGATAATTTTATTAGAACAAAAATATTCAGTGGTGCTCTCTGTAAATCAAAAACTTCAGCAAATTCCTATTCTCTCTCTTTTTGACCTCAGATCACCAGTACGGCTTCCACAAGTCAAGATCCACTGGTGACCTCCAGTCCTATCTTACTCATGTACGATCATCTTCTCTGAGGAACTATGGGGAATCCTTTTTCGTCGCCCTTGATATCTCTAAGGCTTTTGGCAGAGTCTGGCACAAGACTATGTTAGCTAAACTCCCTGCCTATGGCTTTACCCCTTCTCTCTGTTCTTTGATTTCCAATTTTCTTTCTGACCGTTTTATATCTGTAGTTGTTGATGGTGCGACATCTAGCCCTATCTCTGTTACTTGTGATGTTTCACAGGGCTCTGCTCTTTCGCCTACTCTGTTCCTTCTCTTCATCAGTGATCTACAATCGCCATCTTCCTCTCTTCTTCATGCCTTTGCTGACGAATCTATCCTCCATTTTTCCTCTGCTACTCGTAATTAGTCTCGTATCACTCTTTCTTCTACTCTCAACTCCGTTTTGCAGAGGATATCTGAGTGGAGCACTTAAAATTTAGTTAAATTCAATGCCTCCAAGACACACTTCCGGCTATCTCTTTATCTTCTTCTCCTCCTGATAACCCTATTGTCTTCGAAACTAACGAAATTTACCCTCTTAATTCTTTCAACATATTAGGAATCCATATAGCCTCTAGCTTGTCTTGGAGGAATCACAGAATCCAAATTTCGAAATCTTCATCCAAAAAATTGGGGGTTCTCTTTCGTTTTCGCCATTGCTTTTCCTCTTTATAGTTACTGAAAATCTATAAAGGTCTTATCCGTCCTTGCTTAGAATACTGCTCACACATTTTCTTCTTATACTTATGTCCTTGATAGGGTTGAATCTAAGGCAGTCATACTCATTAATGATCCTTCTCTTACTTCTAATCTGGATTCTCTCTCTCTTCACCGTAAGGTATCATCCCTTTCGCTACTACTTTCATCGCTGCTCTGATAAGTTGGCGAGTTGCTTCCCTTCCCCAATGCCGAGGCCACGTAACACTCGCCAAGCGGCCTCATCTCACAGGTACTGTGTGGAGATTTGTAGCTCGCGGATTGGTCGGTGTAGCCACTGCTTCTTTCCATTTACCTCCAGACTCTGGAATTCTCTTCCTCCTTCTGTCTTTCCTAATTTTTATGATCTATCTTCCTTCAAAAAGCAGATCTATCGTCATCTCAGGGCCTAACCCTCCATATCTCTAGGTCCTCTGTACTTTGACTATTTTTCTGTCTGTCGTTTTCCTTTGTGTAACATTATCTCATCTCTGCCTTGTCCTTAACCTTTTTCTTTTCCTTTGTCTTGGTGTTTTCTGGTGCCCGGGCCATTATTGATGAGGACACTTTTTGACTGTCCCGGTGTCACATTCATAAAAAAAAAAAAGTGCACTATGCTGTGGACTCCTGTTCTACAGGTCCCTGGTTCGGAACTCAAAAGTAGGAGGTATAATATTTGGAAATATTTAAATGTGTAAATACACTGTAATGACCACCGTAGTCACCGTGGCTCAAGCGGTAGCGTCCGCGACTCTGAGGCGTCAGGTCAAGGGTTCGCACCCCGTCACAGTCCGAGGTTAGCAAGGAAATGCACTCAGGGTAAAGATTACATCTGCCAAAACAAGTCCTTCGCAAGA
>JAXCGZ010009654.1:40000-72500 GCA_037179515.1 Halocaridina rubra
ATGTACATGCAAAATCGTACGCAGTTACTTAGAAAATATAAATATACATAACGTTCCGGGTTTTCATTCCGATTTTACGTCACGGACTCCCTTTTCTACCAAGGGCTAGGACGGTTACCTTCTTGCGAAGAACTTGTTTTGGCATGTGTAATCGTTATCCTGCGTGCATGCCCTTGCTAACCTCAGACCGTGATGGGGAGCGGACCCTCGACCTTACGCCTCAAAGTCGCGGACGCTACCGCTTGAGCCACGGTGACTACGTAAATATACACAACATATACACATATAATGCCAGTCCTGCAGCGTGTAAGGAAGTTGGCAGAATAAAAGAGCATATTAATTTATCAGAACGCTAATTCATCCCATTTCTCCCATGTTAGCTTACTCTCAATGAAGGGTCACCACAATTCCCAAAGCTACCACCACACTGTTTGGGTCACTCACAGTGTACGAGGGTAAAGTTCTTCTCCTGCTGAACCTATTCATCATGAAGGCTCACACTCCCTATGTCTTCCATCTTAGCTCCTAGGGAATACAGGGTCACCACAATTCCCCTCTGTCACCACCTCCACCACATTCCTTGGGTCATCCTCAGTGTAAATGGATGTATCTCTTCCGCAGTAGGGTCAGATAGCAAAGCTGCTTTATAAAAAAATATGTTAAAGATTATGCTGCCGATGACTGAAGTCCATGAAAAGATTAAACATATTTAATATCAAAATGTCAAACAAAAAACCTATATGCATGCCCGGGCCCGATAAAGGCAATTTCCTTAGCCCGTTGAGGCGTGCAAAAAAAAAAAAAAAACACACACACACACAATAACCTAATGATCGAGGTTAATGTCAAAGAAAGCCGAAGTAATTTTTTTTAAATTGTTGCATGATGTCATACATTTTACTTTTTTTTTCATTTTGACGTTACAGGTTGGATCTTAAGTATTTTTCATTTTAAAATTCCGACATGAATTCTGTAGAAAACACACACACACAAAAAAAAAGAATATGGAGGTCACTGTAAGATCAATCAAAGAATGTTTTTCGAAATTTGCTCCCCTAGGTCAAACAGTTTATTTTTCTATCGTCCATACCAAAGAAAGCTAATGTTTTTTTTTTTCTCAAATTTAAATTCCCCCCTCAAAAAAAAAAAAAAAAATCTATTCGCCATGCAGAACCTCATGGAATTTAAACATCTTTTTTTTTCTTTCGAAAATTGTTTACCAAGTAAAATCTAAACCCTTTTTAGTTTTAAGGTTAAAAAAGAAAAAAAAGATATGCACGGTACACGTTCCTCGCCATTGAGGTTATTATTACGCCGCTTTCAAACATCAGGAAATATATGAAACCTTTCACGCAGAAGTGGCGTGGCACGTCCCAATTGCCACGTGCGACTTGCGTTGCAAGTCGCACCTGGCAATTGGGACGTGCCACGCCACTTCTGTGTGAAAGGTTTCATATATTTCCTGATGTTTGAAAGCGGCCTAACAATAACCTCAATGGCGAGGAACGTGTACCGTGCATATCTTTTTTTTTTTAACCTTAAGCCTAAAAAGGGTTTAGATTTTACTTGCTAAGCAATTTTCGAAAAAAGTGCCACGTGGCATGCCACGTGCGACGTGCTACTTTGGTCTGAAAGCGGCCTTAGAGCAATTAAAAACTTGATTCGAAAACTTTTGCTCTATGAAAAACAGTTTATCTCTTTATTGTTTTTACATGACAAGTTCAAAGTCTTATTATATTTTAGGATCCATACAAGAGCAATACGTGGCATAGAAAACTAACCTTGAGAGTAATTTTGTTCAAATAATTCACGCAAAATTTTTCGAATATTGACAATCAAGAGAGGTTAAACATATATTTTTTTTTAACATTGAAAATTGTTGCACCAGAAGTCTAAAATTCTTTTGCAATCTCAAAAATCCAACATGAACACTATACGTGACACAGAAACTTTAACCATCGATTTCACTGTCAAGTGTAATCAAAGACTCGTCTTTGAAAATTGTTGCACCCTACAGAATAGATGTTATTTTTTTTCTATTGCCCTTCCAAGATGACTAAATCGCAGTCAGCACAACCAACACGACGGCAATTAAATCCCTAAGACAAAATGTCGAGGTTGCACGAGCGATATGCTAGGAACTTTTTTTTTTTTAATCACATACTTTTACAATACCTTCAACTCTCTCTCTCTCTCTCTCTCTCTCTCTCTCTCTCTCTCTCCTCTCTCCTCCTCTCTCTCTCTCTCTCTCTCTCTCTCTCTCGTATAAAGGTGTGTAAAACAGGTTATTGAGGAAACTAGGTTAGTAATCCTACATAACATACATACATACATACATATATATATATATATATATATATATATATCTATATATATATATATATATATATATATATATATATATATATATATGTGTGTGTGTGTGTGTGTGTGTGTGTGTGTGTGTGTGTGTGTGTGTGTGTGTGTATTAATTCTCTCTCTCTCTCTCTCTCTCCTCTCTCTCTCTCTCTCTCTCTCTCTCTCTCTCTCTCTCTCTCTCTCTCTCTCTCTCTCTCTCTCTCTCTCTCTCTCTCTCTTCTACTTACTTATATGCATCCGTCTATGCATCCGCCAGTTATCACTGTTTATCCTCATCACATTACATTCCAAAGTAATAATTAAGAAAATAATCATAAAATGAATAGACATAAATATAGGTACACATTTGTAATTTTTTTATCTATCTCTATTTATTCTCTATCGATCTATTTTTATGTCTACTGTTATCACTGCTAAACGACATCTTCACATGCATATCAATGTTTTAATTAAGAAACTACAAAAAAATATAAGTAGCAAAAAAAATAATTAATGACCACAATTGATAGGGTACATAGTCACCGGAACAAAAACCGGAAATAGTACCAAGAGAGGCACTCATTGGCTCTCGTTATGTAGAGAAATGGTAAAGGGCATCCATTCTGACCAAGGGCAAGGCCTTTCCCTTGCCTTGCCCCAGCAGTATATATAAGGGCCTTTGAAACAATACTGCGATATCATTTTCACTTGGACATAACAGAGAGAGACATCATGAAAACCGTAAGAGTCCTCGTGATATATATATATATATATATATATATATATATATATATATATATATATATATATATATATATATATAATATATATATATTTATAGATAGATAGATAGATAGATAAATAGATAGATAGATAGATAGACAGATAGATAAATAGGTAGGTAAGTAGAGAGAGAGAGAGAGAGAGAGAGAGAGAGAGAGAGAGAGAGAGAGAGAGAGAGAGAGAGAGAGAGAGAGAGAGAGAGAGAGTTGCTAGCAGTAAAGAAACCATCCTCCAGAGGGGCTATTCATACAAAGGTTAAAATTAATTTGATGGAAAAAAATGCTATGTTCTCACACTTCAGCAACTGAATTTGTCTTCCTCTGAGAATCTAAAAGAGGAATTTGATATATTCTGACCTCTACAAAATCTACTTGTTCGTGCAGTTTTGATATTTGCTCTATTAATTCAGAGTTTATAAATGTAAAAAAAAAAAAAAAACTGAAGGAACCATCTCATCCTAGCTCGAATAGGTTGCCAGCAGTGGCTATGCAGTTTTATGGTTCTCTGCCTGTGAAACAAAGTGCACCCAGTTTTCCCATTTGATGTGCCTCATAAAGTAAACAACTTAAATGTAAAAAGGTTTTTTCAGTGTGAAACAGTGTGAACAATCTCTGCAAAAGCCATTCCATTTCTTAAGTGCTTCAAACGGAAAACAATAAAACTATTATTATTTTTTTTCTACTGTGAACAAAATTGAACAACCTTTTTCTCCAGCACTCACTTCTCCATATTTTATGTCCCTCATACAATAACCTCTTTCTTGTGGGGACAGAAGAAATGATTTCCAAATCCCACTTCTTTTTCATTTATATAAGGTACCACACACAAAATAAAGTTTTTAAAGGTTTCTTACTGTGAAACAATGTGGATACCTCTCCAACACTCGCTCCTCTTTAGTCTTTCAACAGCCATATACAGTGCAAATGCACCGTTTTAAGAGTCACAAGTACTCCCCAAGTATGGGGGTGGAAACAGAGGATAGAGCAAGAGGGATTACGACTAGATGCCGTTTTAAAGCCCCATGGTGTACTCGAACCTACGTCAGTTGCTCCCAACTTGCGTGCGGTACCACTGAGCCGTCGTGGCCCCCAAAGTTCCATATGCAGCAAATAATATATTTTGTTTTGTTTTTGGATTATGAAATAAAATAGACACACTTTCCCAGGACCACTTTTCCTTTATTTTTTATATTTTTTTATTATGAACCACATAGAGTAAACAACATAACATTTAAAGTGTGTTTGACTTTTGAAACTAAGTGGACAATCACTATAGAGATATTTCCTTCAATTCTTTATGCCCCACATACATAAAACAACACAAAGTGCTGGAATATATTCTTCATACCCATTTTTGGTACAAGTCTTTACATCTATTATCAGTATAGAAGAATCTGGTATAGGTCAGATGGCACTGCACTAGAACAGAAATTACAGTAAGCTTCACCTTCCAGATTATCATCGCAGCTTTAGCAGCCGTGGCCCTCGCTGCTCCCCAATACGATTACCAGGCCCCAGCTCCAGCTCCCTCCCCTTCCTATATTGCCCCAGCAGCATCAACCAGAGACGACTCTTATGAACAGCCTGACCCCGTAGCCATCTTGAGAGACGATCGCGTGCACGAGGAAGATGGACGATTCAATGTCGAGTTCGAAGCTGAAAATGGCATCGTTTTCGCTCAGTCTGGCTCTCCTGATGGCCCTGAAGACTCTGTTGTGAAAGCTGGCATGTACTCGTAAGTATGGCACTGCCATTTTGTTATTATATTAGACAACAGTAAGATTTTCATTTAAAGTAACGCAATTTGATTTTTCTCATTAAATACTGTAAAAGAAATCAGCATTTTAATATCCAGTATCATAAACTAATTTACAGTGTAAAAAAGGTCAAGGACCAGTCAGTGACGTAAAGTACCTTATACAGAGAAACTGGGCAGTTATAAAAAGAAATGGACCCGAGAATTATAGATCGTTTCTTCCGAGAAAAGAGATCTTGTTTGTATATATATTTTCCTATTTTTGTGAGTAAATGGGATGGATTTACAAATAAATAAATTATAATGTTTGGCGTGCGCAGCTCATCCAAAATCAGTACAGCTTCCATAAACTTTCCTGATAAATCTCTCAGGTACATCGCTCCTGACGGCACCGAAGTCGAGGTGAAATACGTGGCTGACGAGAATGGATTCCAGCCTCAATCTGATCTCCTCCCAGTGGCTCCTGTCTTCCCCCACCCAATCCCACAATTCGTTCTGGACCAGATCGCCTTTGCTGCCGCAGAAGACGAACGTCGTGCCCGTGGAGAGGACTCTGGGGAAGCCTCAGCTCCAGTCAGGTCCTATGCTGCACCAGCTCGTCCTTCCAACTCTTATGGAGCTCCTCAGTAACTACTCATTCATCCATCAACTCAATCGATCATCTCCGAAGTACGAAATGTATTTATTCTATTTAAGCGAAATGCACTTGTAAATAGAATCCTTCTTAAAGTAGAGTTTTTTCTTTTTATTCCCAACTAAAATAGGTAAATATGCTTGGTTACAACAGGTACAATAGCAACAATTATATAATAGAAAATAACTCATATACAATACAAATACATGGAAGCACAGTGTAAAGAAAGAATCTGACAACAAACGCCTTTAAAAATTATTTTTAGAAACATTACATGTATATATATATATATATATATATATATATATATATATATATATATATATATATATATATATATATATATATATATATATATATATACACACACACACACACACACACACACACACACACACACACACACACACACACACACATATATATATATATATATATATATATATATATATATATATATATATATATATATATATATATATATATATATATATATATATATATATATATGCTGAGAAAAGCACACACATGCAAAAAAAGAGAACTTGAGGAAGATCTTCAAGTACTCAGGTAGAGTTTGATAAGTGCTTGAGGAGAAAAATCACCTCAAAATGTAAAACATGGAGAGTGGACAAAAGAACATAAAAATTCACCCTCAGGGTTTTCAATAGCGGGAGAGGAACTCCAAGAATCCATCAGCAATATTAAACACACACACACACACACACACACACACACACACACACACACACACACACACACATACACACACACATACACGCACACACACACAAACACAACACACGCACACACACACAAACACATAAATGCCTGGCAAACCTACAAAAGAGCAAGAAATGACTACCTAAGTAAAAGGAGAGAGGCAGAGAGAGATTATGAGAGGGACATCACCAGGAAGGCTAAAGAAAATCCCAAGCTTTTCCACAGCTTTATCAGAGGAAAACTGAAGGTAAAAGAACAGGGTTTAAGGCTAAAGAGAGCGGATGGAAGCTTCACTGAGACGGACGAAGAGATCTGCAAAGAATTGAACAAGGAGTTTCAGTCAGTATTTACAGTAGAAAATACCCCACCCCCTCAGATTGCAGTGATAGAAGCTCAAGGGCCGGTATTAGAGAACATCAACCTTACAGCCACAGAGGTATGCAAAGCGCTGATGGATTTAGATGTTCATAAAGCTACAGGTCCTGATGACATATCCCCTCATGTGCTTAAAAAATGCGCAAACACAATATCAGTGGCACTAAGTATCATATTTAAGGAGTCACTGGAGTCGGGGGAGATTCCAAGATGCTGGAAACAAGCAAATGTGATACCTATCTTCAAAAAGGGAAGGAGGGATACGGCTCTGAACTATAGACCAGTTTCCTTGACCAGCATAGTTTGCAAAGTTATGGAGAAACTACTAAGGAAACATATCTCTCTTCACTTGGAATCCTTCAACTTTTTGTCAGTGAGGCAACATGGCTTCAGAGAAGGTAGATCAACAGTAACAAACTTATTAGAATTTTATGATGAGGTAAGCCAAATCTTACAGGAAAGAGAGGGCTGGGCAGATTGCATATTCCTAGACTTCCAGAAAGCGTTTGACACTGTTCCACATGGGAGACTTATTAGGAAGCTGCAATCAATGGCTAGAATAGGTGGAAATGTCTTGGAATGGATAAAAACTTACTTAGAAGGAAGGGAACAGAGGGTTAGAGTAAGACACTCAGTGTCTGAATGGAGAAGAGTTAGTAGTGGAGTTCCACAGGGTTCAGTTTTAGGGCCACTTTTGTTCCTTGTATATGTAAATGACCTACCAGAGTGTGTAAATTCATTCATGAATATGTTTGCAGATGATGCAAAGATTGTGAAGAAAGTAAAAAACGAGAACAATGGTAGAGAACTTCAGGAGGATCTAAATAATCTGCATGAGTGGTCAGAAAAGTGGCTAATGAAATTCAATACCTCAAAATGTAAGGTAATGAGAATGGGTACAAGTGCAAGAAGGCCCAAGCTTGACTACTCGGTGGCTGGAGTACAACTTCAAGAGACAGAAAATGAGAGAGATCTAGGAGTAAACATACTGGCAGATTTGTCTCCAGAAATACATATAAATGGCGTAGTAAGGGCAGCATATGCATTCTTATCAAATGTAAGGGTAGCGTTCAAGTACATGGACAAGGAAATGTTCAGAAATATTTATGTAACCTATGTGAGGCCAAAACTCGAATATGCAGCCCCCTTTTGGAATCCGCACTTGAAAAAGCACAAAGATAAGCTTGAAAAAGTTCAAAGACATGCCACGAAACTGGTGCCAGAAATACGCAATCTCGGTTATGATGAGAGGCTGAGGGAATTAGACTTGCCATCACTCGAAGCTAGAAGAGTAAGGGGGGATATGGTGACAATCTTTAAATTCCTTCATGGTTATGATAGAGTGGATAGAGATCGATATTTCGATATGGCTGGCTCTAGAACTAGAGGTCATAGTTTGAAGCTTCGTAAGAAAACTTGTTTGCAGGATGTAAGGAAATACTTTTTCAGTGTAAGAGTAGTTGATAATTGGAATTGGCTAAGCGAGGAGGTAGTTAATGCTATCTCAATCCATAGTTTTAAGGACAGGTATGATAAGTATCACTAAGTATAAAATGGAACCGATGAGGAGACGGGAAGATACGAGCTTTGGGCTCTTTCCCGTAAACACAATTAGGTAATCACAACACACACACACACACACACACACACACACACACACACACACACACGCACACAGTCCTGATGATATTATGGACTTCAGAAATTCGCTAAATCAATATCGGTGGCACTATGTACATATTTGAAAATTCGCCCGAATCTTGGGAGATTCCAAGATGCTGGAATCAAAGGAAAGAGGGATACAGCTCTAAGCTATAGAACTGTTTCTTTTACCAGCACAGTTTGCAATGTTATGGAGACACTACTAAGAAAACACTCTCCTCACTAGGAATCTTTTAACTTTTTCTCAATGAGGCAATATGGCTTCAGAGAAGGTAGATCAACAGTAACAAACTTGTAGAAGTTTATGATTAGGTAAGCCGAATCTTACAGGAATGAGGGGGCTGGGCAGATTGCATATTCCTAGACTTCCAAAAGGCATTTGATACAGTCCCACACTAGAGATTTATTAAAAAGCTGCAAGCAATGGCGAGAATAAGTGGAAATGTCTTGGAATGGATAAATACGTACTTAGAAGCAAGGGAATAGAGGGTTAGAGTAAGACACTCAGAGTCTGAATGGAGAAGGGTTAGTAGGGGGCTTCCACAGGGATCAGTCTTAGGCCACTTTTGTTCCTTGTATATGCATATGACCTACCAGAGCCTGTAAATTCATGCTGAATATGTTTGGAGATGATGCAAAGATTGTGAAGAAAGTAAGAGACGAGAACAATGGTAGAGGACTTCAGGAAGACTTAAATAGTCTGCATGAATGGTCAGAAAAATGGCTAATGAAATTCAATACTTATAAATATAAGATAATAAGAATGGGTACAAGTGCAAGAAGGCCCAAGCTTGAATACTCAATAGCAGGAGCAGAACTTCAAGAGACAGATAATGCGAGAGATCTAGGAGTAAACATACTGGCAGATGTCTCTAGAAATGCATATAAATGACATAGTAAGGGTAGCGTATGCCTTTTTAGCGTATGTAAGGGTAGCCTTCAGGCATATGGACAAGAAAATGTTCAGAAATATTTTGTAACCTATGTAAGGCCAAAGTATGAATATGCAGACCCCTTTTGGAAGGCTCACTTGAAAAAGTACGTAGTTAAGCTGGAAAAAGTTCAAAGACATGCAACGAAGCTGGTGTCAGAAATATGCAATCTCAGTTATGACGAGAGGCTGAGGGAATTAAACTTACCATCACTCGAAGCTAGAAGAATGAGGAGGGATATGGTGACAGCTTTTAAATTCAATCATGGTTATGACAGAGTGGAAGGGATCGATATTTTGAATTGGATGGCACTAGAACTAGAGGTCATAGTTTAAAGCTTTGTAGGAAAACTACTTTGCAGGATGTAAGGAAGCACTTTTTAGTGTAAGAGTAGATGAAGATTAAAATTCGCTAAGCGAGGAGGTGGTTATTGCTAACTCAATCCATATTTTTAAGGACAAATATGATAAGTATCACTAAGTACAAAAAAAGGAACCGACAAGGAGATGAGAAGTTACGATCATGGAGCTCTTTCCTGTAAGCACATTTAGTTAATCACACACACACACACACACACACACACACACACACACACACACACACACACACACACACACACACACACACACACACAGAATAGCTTGCAACATTATGGAGACACTACTAAGAAAACACTCTCTTCACTTGGAATGTTTCAAATTTTTGTAAGTGAGACAACATGGCTTCAGAGAAGGTAGATCAGCAATAACAAGCTTATTAGAATATTATGATGAGGTAAGCCGAATCTTTCAGAAAAGAGAGGGCTAGGCAGATTGCATATTCCTATAGTTCCAGAAAGCGTTTGACACTGTTCCACATGGGAGACTTATTAGGAAGTTGCAAGCAATGGCTAGAATAGGTGGAAATGTCTTGGAATGGATAAAAACTTACTTAGAAGGAAGGGAACAGAGGGTTAGAGTAATGCACTCAGTGTCTGAATGAAGAAAGTTTAGTAATGGAGTTCCATAGGGTTCAGTTTTAGGGCCATTTTTGTTCCTTGTACATGTAATGTACTTACCAGAGTCTGTAAATTCATGCTTGAATACGTTTGCAGATGATTCAAAGATTGAAAAGAAAGTAAGAGGCGAAAACAATGGTAGAGAACTTTAAGAAGACCTAAATAGTCTGTATCAGTGGTGAGAAAAGTATCTAATGACATTGAATACTTCTACTTGTAAATTAATGAGAATGGGTTCAAGTGTGAGAAGGTCCAAGCTTGAATACTCAATATCAGGAGTAGCCCTTCAAGAGACAAAGAATGAGAGAGATCTATAGGAGTAAACATACTGGCAGATTTGTCTCAGAATATGCATATAGATGGCATAGTATATGCAGCATATACTTTCTTAGCAAATGTAAGGGTAGCCTTTAGGCACATGGACAAGGAAATGTTCAGAAATATTTATATAACTTTTCAGACGTTCCACGAAATTGGTGCAAAAATTACGCAATCTTATGATAAGAGGCTGAGGGAATTAGACTTACCATCACTTGAAGCTAGGAAATTGAGGGGGATATGGTGAAAGTCTTAAAATTCCTTCATGGTTATGACAGAGCGGGCAATAGAACTAGAGATCATATTTTGAATTTTCGTAAGAAAACTTCTTTGCATGATGTAAGGAAGTACTTTTTTTAGTGTAAGAGTCACTGATTATTTGAATTCGTTAACCGCGGATGTAGTTAATGCTAACTCGATCCATATTTTTAAGGACAAGTATGATAAGTATCACTACGTACGAAATTTGAACCGACCAGGAGACGAGGAGTTACGAGCGTGGGGATCTTTCCAGTAAGCACAATTAGGTAATTACACACACACACACACACACACACACACACACACACACACACACAGAAATGACTACCTAAGTAAAAGGAGAG
This sequence comes from Halocaridina rubra, assembly GCA_037179515.1. NCBI lineage: Eukaryota > Metazoa > Arthropoda > Malacostraca > Decapoda > Atyidae > Halocaridina > Halocaridina rubra. The sequence goes on from JAXCGZ010009654.1 coordinate 51,122, forward strand.
AGACAGAGAAAGACTATGAGAGGGACATCACCAGGAAGGCTAAAGAAAATCCCAAGCTTTTCCACAGCTTTATCAGAGGAAAACTGAAGGTAAAAGAACAGGTTTTAAGGCTAAAGAGAGCGGATGGAAGCATCACTGAGACGGATGAAGAGATCAGCAAAGAATTGAACAAGGAGTTTCAGTCAGTATTTACAGTAGAAAATACCCCACCCCCTCAGATTGCAGTGATAGAAGCTCAAGGGCCGGTATTAGAGAACATCAACCTTACAGCCACAGAGGTATGCAAAGCGCTGATGGATTTAGATGCTCATAAAGCTACAGGTCCTGATGACATATCCCTTCATGTGCTTAAAAAATGCGCAAACACAATATCAGTGGCACTAAGTATCATATTTAAGGAGTCACTGGAGTCGGGGGAGATTCCAAGATGCTGGAAACAAGCAAATGTGATACCTATCTTCAAAAAGGGAAGGAGGGATACGGCTCTGAACTATAGACCAGTTTCCTTGACCAGCATAGTTTGCAAAGTTATGGAGAAACTACTAAGGAAACATATCTCTCTTCACTTGGAATCCTTCAACTTTTTGTCAGTGAGGCAACATGGCTTCAGAGAAGGTAGATCAACAGTAACAAACTTATTAGAATTTTATGATGAGGTAAGCCAAATCTTACAGGAAAGAGAGGGCTGGGCAGATTGCATATTCCTAGACTTCCAGAAAGCGTTTGACACTGTTCCACATGGGAGACTTATTAGGAAGCTGCAATCAATGGCTAGAATAGGTGGAAATGTTTTGGAATGGATAAAAACTTACTTAGAAGGAAGGGAACAGAGGGTTAGAGTAAGACACTCAGTGTCTGAATGGAGAAGAGTTAGTAGTGGAGTTCCACAGGGTTCAGTTTTAGGGCCACTTTTGTTCCTTGTATATGTAAATGACCTACCAGAGTGTGTAAATTCATTCATGAATATGTTTGCAGATGATGCAAAGATTGTGAAGAAAGTAAAAAACGAGAACAATGGTAGAGAACTTCAGGAGGATCTAAATAATCTGCATGAGTGGTCAGAAAAGTGGCTAATGAAATTCAATACTTCAAAATGTAAGGTAATGAGAATGGGTACAAGTGCAAGAAGGCCCAAGCTTGACTACTCGGTGGCTGGAGTACAACTTCAAGAGACAGAAAATGAGAGAGATCTAGGAGTAAACATACTGGCAGATTTGAAAAAGCACATAGATAAGCTTGAAAAAGTTCAAAGACATGCCACGAAACTGGTGCCAGAAATACGCAATCTCAGTTATGATGAGAGGCTGAGGGAATTAGACTTACCATCACTCGAAGCAAGAAGAGTGAGGGAGGATATGGTGACATTCTTTAAATTCCTTCATGGTTATGATAGAGTGGATAGGGATCGATATTTTGATATGGCTGGCTCTAGAACTAGAGGTCATAGTTTGAAGCTTCGTAAGAAAACTTCTTTGCAGGATGTAAGGAAATACTTTTTCAGTGCAAGAGTAGTTGATAATTGGAATTGGCTAAGCGAGGAGGTAGTTAATGCTATCTCAATCCATAGTTTTAAGGACAGGTATGATAAGTATCACTAGGTAGAGAATGGAACCGATCAGGAGACGGGAAGATACGAGCTTTGGGCTCTTTCCCGTAAGCACAATTCGGTAATCACAATTAGGTAATCACACACACACAGACACTACAACTTCAAGAGACAGAAAATGAGAGAGATCTAGGAGTAAACATACTGGGAGATTTGTCTCCAGAAATACATATAAATGGCATAGTAAGGGCAGCATATGCATTCTTATCAAATGTAAGGGTAGCCTTCAGGCACATAGACAAGGAAATGTTCAGAAATATTTATGTAACCTATGTAAGACCAAAACTCGAATATACAGCCCCCTTTTGGAATCCGTACTTGAAAAAGCACATAGCTAGGCTTGAAAAAGTTCAAAAACTTGCCACGAAACTGGTGCCAGAAATACGCAATTTCAGTTATGATGAGAGGCTGAGGGAATTAGACTTACCATCACTCGAAGCTAGAAGATTGAGGGGGGATATGGTGACAGTCTTTAAATTCCTTCATGGTTATGATAGAGTGGATAGGGATCGATATTTTTATATGGCAGGCTCTAGAACTAGAGGTCATAGTTTGAAGCTTCGTAAGAAAACTTCTTTGCAGGATGTAAGGAAATACTTTTTCAGTGTAAGAGTAGTTGACAATTGGAATTCGCTAAGCGAGGAGGTTGTTAATGCTATCTCAATCCATAGTTTTAAGGACAGGTATGATAAGTATCACTAGGTAGAGAATGGAACCGATCAGGAGACGGGAAGATACGAGCTTTGGACTCTTTCCCGTAAGCACAATTAGGTAATCACAATTAGGTAATCACACACACTAAAGCAATGAAAATGGGCAAGAGTCCAAAAGGACCCACCTCTATGTATTCCTTAACAGGAGAGGAACTTACGGAATATGAGAGTAAAACAGAGCCAAGAGTCACTGTACTTGCAGATTTTTCTCCAGATATGTATATAATTTTATAACGAACATGGCATCAGCCGCCCATTATGATACTACAGCTGAAGGTCTATTGGATTTAGAGAGGACGGTTCAAGAAAAGTCATTGTTTAATCTTCTTTCCGTTACGATTCTTTTTCTATGCCTACATCAACGCCAAATATTCTTTGACATTCGTTACACATCTCTTATCATCCCTTCACATCTGACAAGTCACAACACTCTCCAGTTCTGTTTCTACTTGATTTGTGTTTCTTCGTGCCCAGACCTGATGAGGGCAATTTTCTTTGCCCTTCCTGGTATCACACTCATAAATAAAAAAAATAAAAATAAACAAATTGGGCCGGCCTCTAGAAATTCCATCCAAAAAATATTTCATAAGTATTCACACAACTAATGTGATGCTTATACTGGAATACGTCAGCCAAGGTAAAATATATATTTTCTTTTTTACATATTTTATTTACCTCGATGGCTGACGAAAAGAAAATTTATGAAACTGGTTCTTAAAATGAAAACGACTTATTTGTGGAAATAAATTAGCTTGGTTTCTATTATATGCAATCTAGCCACACAGCCACAGTTCAGGTTTTACGTCACGGACTCCCTTATCAACCAAGGGCTAGGACGGTTGCCTTCTTGCGAAGGACTTGTATTGGCAGATGTAATAAAGAGCATTATTTGGCTACAAAACTATGGCCCGAAACCAAACTCCACAAGGCTAGCGAAAAACAGCGACTCCATATGAACAAAGAAAAGCTATCGATGGAGATAGAAGAAAAAGCTTGTACGTAATCTAGCATTGGGAAAGGAAGCTTGTTCAACGATGATAACAACAACAACAATAACCTACAATAAATAATAGATATCAGCATTGGATTATTTATATTAGTTCCCCATCAATATCTTCTTCGTTTTCTGTTAATGAAAAATCTATTCGTCTATGTGTTTCGTCCTATGACGATAGCATAATCATTCATATTATGCTCCTGTGTGTACTAATGTGTCGCATGTACTGTTCTTGCGTATGTATGTAATTATCTAATTGCGCTTACGAGAGAGAGCCCTATGCACGTAACTAACCCGTTTCCTGGTCGGTTCCACTTTTGTACTCAATTTCGGTTTTATGTCACGGAATCCCTTTTCAACCAAGGGCTAGCTCGGTTGCCTTCTTGCGAAGGACTTGTTTTGGCAGATGTAATCGTTACCCAGAGTGCATGCCCTTGCCAACCTCAGACCGTAACGTGGCGCTAACCCTCGACCTGACTCCTCAGAGTTGCGGACGCTACCGTTTGAGCCACGGTGTGCTTACGAGAGAGAGCCCTATGCACGTAACTACCCGTTTCCTGGTCAATTCCACTTTTATACTCAGTGATACTTATCATATTTGTCCTTAAAACTATGAATTGAGTTAGCATTAGCTACCTCCTCGATTAGCGACTTCCAATCATCAACTACTCTTACACTAAAAAAGTACTTCCTTACATCCTGCAAAGAAGTTTTCTTACGAAGCTTCAAAGTATGACCTCTAGTTCTAGTGCCAGCCATATCAAAATCCACTCCGTCAAAACCATGAAGAAATTTACAAACTGTCACCACATCCCCCTCATTCTTCTAACTTCTAGTAATGGTTAGTCTAATTCCCTCAGCCTCTCCTCAAAACTCAGATAGCGTATTTCTGACACCAGTTTCGTGATATGTTTCAGAAGATTTTCCAGCTTAACTACGTGCTTTTTCAAGTGCAGATTCCAAAAGGGGGCTGCATATTCAAGCTTTGGACTTAAATGGATTGGATTCGGTTTTACGTCACGAACTCCCTTTTCTACTAAGGGCTGGGACGGTTGCCTCCTTACGAAGGACGTGTTTTGGCAGATGTAATCGTTATCCTGAGTGTATGCCCTTACTAACCTCAGTCCGTGACGGGGCGCGAACCCTCGACCTGCCGCCTCAGAGTCGCAGACTCTACCATTTTGCCAACTGATACTTTGGACTTAAATAAGTTACATAAAAATTTCTGCTCGTATCCATGTCCATGTGTCTGAAGGTTATCTTTACAGTTACCAAGAAAGCAAATGCTACCCTTACTATGTCATTTATATACATTTCCGGAGACAAATTTGCCAATATGTTAACTCCTATATCTTTCAATCTCCGTCTCTTGAAGTTCTGCTCCTGTTATTGAGTATCCAAGCTTTAGCCTTCTCGCACTTACACCCATTCTCATTACCTTATATTTTGAAGTATTGAATTTCATTAGCCACTTTTCTGACCACTCATGGAGACTATTTAGGTTTTCCTGAAGTTTTCTACCATTGTTCTCGTCTCTTACTTTCTTCATAATCTTTGCATAATCTGCAAACATATTCATGAATGAATTTACAGACTCTGGTAGGTCATTTACGTATACATAAGGAATAGAAGTGGCCCTAAAATGAACCCCGTGGAACCCTATTACTAACCCTTCTTCATTCAGACAATGAGTGGCTTACTCTAACCCTCTGTTCTCTTTCTTCTATAAGTAAGTGTTTCCAATCTAAGACATTTTCACCTATTCTCGACATTACTTGCAGCTCCTTAAAAAGTGTCCCGTGTGGAACCTTATCAATCCCCTTCTGGAAGTCTAAGAATACGCAGTCTCCCAGCCTTCTCTTACCTGTAAGATTCAGCTCACCTCATCATAAAATTCTAACAAGTTTGTACTGTTGATCTGCCTTCTCTGAAGCCACGTTGTCTCACTGAGAATAAGTTGAAGGATTCCAAGTGAAGAGAAATGTGTATTCTTAGTAGTTTCTCCATAACTTTGCAAACTAAGCTTTGTATGTATGTATGCACAGTATGAATGTAGGCATGCATGTACGTGTGCAGCATGCATTCATGTACGTATATATATATATATATATATATATATATATATATATATATATATATATATATTATATATATATATATATATATATATATATAGACTGCTACATTAACAATAGCAATACTACAAAGGTAAAGAGTTACCAAGCATAAATCTACTAATTGTATGAACTACACTTCAATGTCAGAAATTCAAAAAGGAACAGATGATGTTCATAATCCTTCAATAAAAACGACATATATATATATATATATATATATATATATATATATATATATATATATATATATATATATATATATATATATATAAATAAAGAGAGAGAACCCTAAAAAGATACTCTGAAATTATAAACACAAAGGGATAAGATGTAAAAGTCTAAGATAGCAACAGACTTCAAGGTTTGCACTTACCAAAAATTGCAACCAATATATATTCTGTGAAGAGTTGTGTAAGGTACAGACACTAAACTACAAACACGTCTGAAATTAATAAATAAATATAAATACAATATATATATATATATATATATATATATATATATATATATATATATATATATATATATATATATATATATATATATATATATATATATATATATATATATATATGTATATATATATATATATGCATATGACAAGATGCAGAAAGTAAAATATACACTGTACATGCCGATCTCGATAATATATACTGCCTTTATACAGATAGAGAATAAATATTAGAACATTTTTTACTTCAGAGTAGGATCAAAACCCATTAAATAGCTAAGCAGTAGATGTAAATATCAGATAGATGGAGTCTGCCTTCGTACTCATTCCTCTGAGGGAGAAGTGGTAAGACTTGCTTACACATATGACATAAGATGCTTCATTATTTAATTAAAGTTCCTCACTCTTCTCATCTCACAAAAACAAACATGCTAAAGTTTACACATCGACGACCATAATGATTTAGTCATACACAAAATATGATATTAACCAAAACTATAAGCATTCTACATATTGCAATGTGTGTAGCCATACAGCAAAATAAGCTTCCAAAAGAAACTACTATTTGATATACAATTTCCTAGTACTGTATTTCTGTTAATCAGGAAGCCTGATATTGCAGTAAAGCAGCTGAAGTGAAAAACATAATTATGTACAGTGTACTCCCATAGTAAAAGAATATATCTAATTTAGGTTTTAATCTAAATGAGACTAAATATCTTTCCAAATCCCCCCCCCCCAAAAAAAAAAAAAAAAAAACTCATATCTGAAATTGAATTACAGCATTGCATTCGATTAAAAAGAATTAGTAATATGCTTACATATGTACAGAAATAAGAAACACATGAAAGGTCACATTTCTTTTCCCGTTTAAGAGTTGAAATATATTACTAAATACATATTTATACAGCTTAACCTAACCTAAAACTGGTCTTTGTAATACAAAATCTGAATTGATCAATATAACAGCCTTAGGAATTGATATTTTTGTCCCAGCTAAGAATATTTTTAAAACAGAAATTAACTGTAGTAAATGCCATGCCATTAAATTCCTAATCAACAATATAAAAACTCCTGATTGAAAAAAGTGTTCCAATATGAATATCTGTAAGTACAACCTATGCAAATATATGTTGAGTGCTATGAAAAGAGTAAATGAAAAGGATTTGGAAGTCATGAGGAAGAGAGAGAGAGAGAGAGAGAGAGAGAGAGAGAGAGAGAGAGAGAGAGAGAGAGAGAGAGAGAGAGAGAGAGAGAGAGAGAGAGAGAGAGAGAGAGAGAGAGAGAGAGAGAGAGAGAGGTTGCGAAAAATTATTCCTAATCTATAATTATTTTTCCCCTACATAATTAAAGATTCGGTCATATCAACTAAATCAATTAAAATAAATAATAATTTCAATTTTATATGGGTTAAATACTTTTAATAATTCATATATAAAACACATAAATTTAAGAGAGCTATCCCCCTTTAGTATCTATGATGCAAATACCTTTTTTTAAGAGCTGTGTACATTATACTGTACAGAGGCCTTTAAAACAGAAGTACAGATTTGCATAATTAATTACTATATTTCCCAAAAGATGAAACATGCTATGAAAAAGTACTGTATTATTTTATTATTACACAGTTGCGGTCGCCATGGCAGAGTGGGAACTTCTGCGACTTTGAGTTCAGCTTGATGGGAATTCGCACAGGGTAACGATCATACCTGCCAAAACCAGTCTTTCGCAAGAAGGCACTGTCCTAGCCCTCAGTAGAAAATGGAGTCTGTGATGTAAAACCGATCACATGTCATTGCACAATAGATTAGGTTAGGTTGTAATTAGATGCTGGTGACTCTCAAAAGGTTTTGGATATTACTATGTAACAAATAACTGCCAAAGAAACGTAATTATCACAGTATTCAATAAAGTGTATTTGTGGATTTCACCGTAAAAATACATTACTTTAAGCCGGTTTCAAACCTATTCCAAATTTTGGAAACATTCTCTGCCTAAAAAAAAAAGAAAAAAAAAAGCAACAACGTACAATCACTATGAATAATGTGATCAAGCATATTGGCAGACAGCCAAACGTGAAATAATGAAACACAGTTACTAGTGTAATATACAAAAACAACAAAATATATGAAGTTAGTTTGAAACCTATTACTGGGAAACAGTTAACCATAATAAAAGCCTGAGTAGGTGAAACTAAAGGGGGGTTTACACGGTCAAACGGTTCGTCGAACACGGTTCGACAGACAAGTGTTTGAAGTGATGTTCGAACGTGTGCATGGGCTATTTGGTTGTCGAACACGACAACCAAATACCCCGTTCACACGTTCGAACATCACTTCAAGCGCTTGTCTGTCAAACGGTTCGTCGAACGCGGTTCGACAGACAAGTGTTTGAAGTGATGTTCGAACGTGTGAACGGGCTATTTGGTTGTCGAACACGTTCCGTGTACACAACCAAATACCCCGTTCACACGTTCGAACATCACTTCAAACACTTGTCTGTCGAACGGTTCGTCGAACGCGGTTCGACAGACAACTGTTTGAAGTGATGTTCGAACGTGTGAACGGGCTATTTGGTTGTCGAACACGCTCCGTGTTCGACAACCAAATACCCCGTTCACACGTTCGATCATCTCTTCAAACACTTGTTTGTCGAACCGCGTTCGACGAACCGTTTGACCGTGTAAACCCCCCTTAAAACAGCCTAGTAGGCACTATTAGGAGACCGAGCTGCAAATGCACAGTGCCAGATGGAATATCTTGGAATGAATGTCACTAGCAACCACAGACATTTATTCCTGGCTATACAAGTTATGTCTTAATGCAAATCAACATTAAAAATAAGAGTAAATGCTTTCTCTTTCACTCTTATCAAAAGAAATGAATAACCAAAATATTGAAAAATATCCAAAATAACTTCATTAATCCCGTTCACTCGTTCCTGTACTGGGGGTGAAGTAACCTATACTAATATGACAATAAATGTCATGAGATTATTTCCTAGATGGGATGTGAAAGTAATCATTTACCATGATCTTTGAAAATTATTATTATTATTATTATTATTATTATTATTATTATTATTATTATTATTATTATTATTATTATTATTATTATTATTACTATTATTATTATTATTATTATTATTACTATTATTATTATTATTATTATTATTATTATTATTATTATTATTATTATTATTATTATTATTATTATTCATTCAGTCACCATGAACACAAGCATGTGCTGATGTGTGAACAAATAGTTACTTGAACAAACTATAACGTGGTTTAAATATGACAAAATGAAAATAGCTCAGGCCATTTCTTCTAAATACACTTACAAAGTATTAATGCTCATTACAAGGCTTGCTTCGCTATAGGGTTCATATTTAGGCTAATATCATTATAATTCATCATTCTGTTTTTGCCAAGGCTTCTTTGTTTTAATTTTACTGCTTGATAAAACAATAGAGTTAATGTTTTCATATAACATATCAGCAATAACTAAATACAGTAAACAAATATTTAGTATGAAATGAATATTAATATCCTGATTATTATATAATTCCATCATAAATTAAAAGAACTTTATTCTATTTTTCATTTAAAGCGAATTATACTATTTCATTTAACAACTGTTTACAATCCGGCATGGTTGCAGACGATGCCATTGACGTTAACTTTTGTTACAAACTTTGGCTCTATTTCTTAAACACAGTAACAGCTAGACACACAAATGGATTTTATAAACGCATCTGACGCTGTGCATGGCTAGGATCTCCCCATAGGCGGATCCTAGCCAAACACAGAACCGCGTCAGATGTATTTATGACATCCATTTCTGTGTCTAGCTAACTAGCAATATGGTATCCTAGGTTTACACTGTTTAAGAAATAGGGGCAAAGTTTGACGTTTGAAATAGTGATAATTACAATGTGGTGTTATAATACCCGATAAAATACTTTAGAAGAAACTTAGCGAGTCAACAGATGATGTGAAAAACATTAAAATATTTAGGGATATGAGTAAGTGATCATGAGAAAAAAAAATTACTAGTTGAAGAAATGAAGTGATCATGAGAAAAAAAAATTACTAGTTGAAGAAATGAAAAAGATAAATCAGAATCTTCAAGACAATGGTATAAGTGATATGAAATGGGTAATCAAGGGATCCAGTGTTGTTAAACTTGATAGTAGCAATTTTTAGTAAGGAAAATATTGGCCCTCATTAGTGTGTTTATCGGAAGCAAAGCCGAATGGAGATATTAGTACTAGTGACATTTTTTATATGGAAAATTCTGAAGTGTTTCGCAAGGACAGAAATTTACAAAATGCACCCGGTGGGGGGTGTAGTGATTTTAGTTCAGAGGTCTTTGCTTTCCTCAGAAAATTAAATGAGAACTCTAACAGATCATTTATATGAGGAAGCTCTATGGTGTGAAATTAAACTAAGGAATAAGTGTATTTTAGTTGGTGCTGCTTACAGACCACTAAACTCAAGTAGGGAAAAGAATTTACCGCTAAATGATCTCATTACATTAAGTGAGAGATATGATAATAGTTCTCAGGTATTGCTATCCGAAGACTTTAACTTTGGTGAGGTAGTTTGGGAAAATAATTCAGTTGATGGTGATGGATATCACGTTGTTGATGCCGGAATTTTTTTGATGCAATTAATAATTCCTTTTTGTTTCAACATATCTTAGAACCTATCCACGATGTTGGCTGTGATAATGAATATCGTCTAGACTTAGTATCTACAAGAAAGTTATTTGATATTGAAAATTTTCGATTTTTGTCTCCCGTGGGCAATAGTCATCACTCCACAATTGTATTTGATTTTCTTATTGATGATGGTGAAAACTGTGATAGTAGTGATGTAAAATATAAATATTGCTTACTTAAAGGTAATTATAATGAGATTAAGAGAGAGGTAACATTAACTGACTGGGATAAAATCTTTGCTGGTAAGATTGTACTAGAGAAATATGATATTTTTGTTAAAATATGCTCAGATTTAACCGAGAAATATGTGCCAAAAAGAGAGGTAGTTGTTGGAAAGGCCAAAGCAAAGTGGATGAACAAGGAGGACAGGAATCAAATATTTGTAAAACAAAGCGCATGGAAAAGACTTAGGGCAAGAAAAAATCCTTTCAGAAGGGAAAGATATAGACATATTTGTTTTGAAAAGAAACTTTCTAATGACATTAAATATAACCCCAAGCAATTTTGGAGCTTCATCAGAAGCAAGACTAAACTTAAGGAAAATGTGTTGAGAGTAAAGAAAAGGAATGGGTTGATGCCAGAGAATGACGTTGAAACGGCTAATGAATTAAATCAAACATTTCAAAGTGTCTTTGTTAATGAATCAGATTTGAACGTACCAGATTTTGGTGATAGGTATGATGGATCTCCCTTGGAAAACATTGAAGTTGAATTAGATACCATTTCAGGGCTACTTAAGAAGATAATTGTTAACAAATCAATGGGACCTGTTGGAAGCCACCCAAAGTTTTTGAGTGAATGCCATATTGAGTTGGCAGTTCCAATAACGATGATAATAAAAGACTCCTTGGAAGCAATGATATTACCCAACGTATGGAAGTTTGCAAAGATATGTCCTATCTTTTCAAACAGGCAATAAGCTGGATTCTCTAAACTACCAACCTATATTCTTAACATGAATAATATGTAAAACATGTGAGACCATAATTAGAAAAAAGTTGATAGAACATTGGAGTCAAAAGATATCCTTAGTGGAAAACAGCAGGGTTTTAGGAGTAAGTGTAACACTGCTACAAAACTCTTGGAGTACTTGGAAGCACTAACTGAGGGAGTTGATTTGCAGAAAGCTGTTGATGTTAACTATCTAAACTGTAGAAAGGCCTTTGATACAGTTCCACACAGGAGATTTTTAACTAAATTGTATGGTTATGGTATTCGAGGCAGTGTGCTGGAGTGGATCAGGAGCTTTCTTGCAGACAGAAAGCGGTTTGTTGAAGTTAGGGGTCAACATTCCACTCATCTAACAGTAACATCAGGAGTGCCACAGGGGTCTGTTCTTGGGCCAATTCTATTTTTTATCATTGTGATTTTTTTTAGTAGAGGAACTTGAATGCCTTACCTTGATATCTGCAGATGATGGAAAAAAATTTGTCAGCATAAACTCTGATGAAGACATTCAGGCTATGAATAGGGACCTCCAAAAACTTCAAAGTTGGAGTGAGATTTGGTTGTTGGAATGTAATCCAGACATGTGCAACAGTGCATATTGGACATAGGAACCCGGAAATTTCTTATCAACTGAATGGAAGATAAAACAAATCAACAGAAAGTGAAAAGGACTTAGTTCTCATTGCAAAGGATTTAAAGTCAGCTCAACATATTGGCAGTATAGTGGCCAAAGCTAATAGAGTAGTGGGATTGATTAAGATGAATTTTACCTATATGGATATTGATATGTGTCGCACACTATGCTGTTCCTTGGTTCAGCTGCACCTTGAGTATGCTGTCCAGGTTTGGTCACCATACTTTAAGAAGGACTTTGATAAACTCGAAAAAGTCTAAAGGAGGATGACAAAGTTGGTACCCGAATTGAAGGACAAGATGCAAATAAATAGGACTTACATCACTCCAGCAAAGAAGACTTTGCGGATACCTGATTGAAGTGTATAAGTTCATCCATGGGTTTGAGAATGCATATATGAATGATTATTTTGAATTTAATATTAATAACACAAGAACGAATACTTACATATTAAAGAAAAGAGGACATGTTAGAACTATCACGAGAGCAAATCCATTTAGTATTCGTGTTCTAAATCCCTAGAATGACCTCCCTGAATATGTTATCAGTTCCCCATCAATAGGTGCCTTTAAGAGAAGACTGGATAATCACTTGAATCAAAGCAACTAGGCTAGTAGCAATGACATCTTCTGACATCATATAGTACTGCTTTCTTAAATAAAAGACAATTACCCTCCTTTAGTTAAGATTGAACTGTGACTGGATGGTGATCATTTGAGATCAAGTTCTAGAATGGATTGCACGAGGAACCAGGAACCAATTAATAATAACTGGGACGAAGTAACCATGGAAATGGAAAATATGTATTCAATTTAATACATTAGTTGATTTATAGTGCTCGAACTGGCTACAACCACAACTAAGTTCAGTGCTTAGAAAAATAAGTTGAGGTGGGACCACGACAAGATTAGTCTTATTCTCCCACTAATAGCAAATAGAAGAATGTAGCCTAGGCCTAAGCCCCCTCTCCAATCATGTAGAGCCAGTGATCTCCAGGCAACGGTTGATAACTCAGATAGACTGTCAAGAAATTACCGATCCTCAAATTTATTTCCCAAATAAAGTGGTAATGACATGAGACAGTGAAAGCTTATCCAATCACGGGCCAGGATCAAACCTGGGCAAGTATATTATCAACCCCAGTTGCTACCACTATGCCACAATAGGTTTTTTTTTTTTTTTGCTTTATGCTATTATTTCAATTATTTCGAATTCCACTCTAGTTGGGAAAGGTGGTCTCTGGTACACTCCTCTGGGTTCATTACTATAGGGCATTGGTTATCATCCTATTGATTGTAGTCCCCCCACAGGTCTACAAAGGTATTATTGACAGTTCTCAAGCAAAACTCAGAATATATATTGGTAGTGGTTTAGTATATACAGTGACTGTAGTCCCCTTGTAATAGGGGTTACCAAGTCAAAACACACATTCACTAGAAGCCAGTTCACCTAATACTCTTCTTAGCTTTTTGGCATAAAATGGATTTTATTTTTATTTTTTTATGCATCATGATTAGTTCCCTACCCCAGAAGGAGGGGACTTGAATACTTCCTCTGTGTTCCCCTGTGTCGTAAGAGACGACTAAATGGGGCGAATTGAGGGAACTGGGATACCCTCCTCTGTTTTCTCTTGCAAAAAAGTCAGAGTATTTTTGTCTTGACTCGGCCACTCCCCTTATAAAAGAAAATAGGGCTCATGTAAATAGATAGATGGGAATTGGGAGTGGCCACAGACAGGTTGGAGCTATTAAGGGGACGTTGGCTAGATACACTTCTCAACTTGCGCACTTTACCACTGAGCTACTTCAGTTTTCTTGATTGAAATTTATAATTGCACTAAATAAGCTGATAAAAATGAACTTACAATATATCAGATTTTTACCATATCTTCAGGAATAGTCCATTTCTTAAAATGCATTTATTGTCTGTTTTTCTAATCTATTTATAGTACAATATATTATTATTTTTTTAATTCTGCCATGTACTTAAATGTATGTTCAGTTAGATATATCCTTCAAGTAATATATGATAAGAGAGCGAGTTTTCCGTTACTTGGTTGTTGAGTAGACATATGTCAAGGTTCCTTGATAGTGAAAAGGTTGGGAAGTATTACTATGGGGATAATGGGGGAAGGTGAAAAGCAGAGTACATTTAATGAGGATGAAAGCAAAAATCATGTAGATCACGCTATGAAACACCAGAAAAAATAGTAAACAACATCCAATGTGAAAATATTACATAAATCCAAAATTTAGTTACATTATAATAAAATAATATACAGTACTGAAGAAAACAATACAACTTACCTGTACTATTTATGTAGACGAGGTGTTCTTGATATGTTATAATCGTAGGAGTGAGGGGCTGAGAAATTTATTCTGAGTCATTGGAGCTTTCCAACTCCAGTGATACTGAAAAAAGCTGTGTTGGTGAATAGAGTGGTTCTTCCAGAAGACCAAATAGATCAGGTGTTGGCTGGTCAGGTGAGGCTGTCACAGATTTGAAAAAAATATTTAATGTGAATTGTTTATTCAAAGGTTAAAGGTTGCCGGTGTTTCAGTTCCGATATCCATCTGAGATGCTCCTCAGAACGTCAGCCGGGGCAAGCCCCAACTCCCCACTGTGGTGACCATCCACAGCAGTAACCTTCCCAGTAAACTGCTTAAACTCTCTGATACTGCTCTCTAATATCATGCAGAGATATGCTTACATTCAGTAAATGGACTAGTAGACTTAGCATAGCCATGCTCAGAATGTTTAAGTTTATATTTCAATTTTGGCTTCAGCTTACGAATATCAGTAATGAATTGCTTCTTCATGGCATATTCTTTACAAACAGACTTTACTGATATACCACGTTCTAACATTTTAGGTAATGCAAGCTTTTGCGTTACACTTAAATTGACTCTTTCCTTTGTTACTGTATTGTTTAAAAACCACTATAACGGTGATAAATAAAGCAATGAAATACGTAAATCAAGCACAAAGGCACGGAAGAATAACCCCTGCGTGATACTGCTATGGAGATTAAGACTAGAAAGACTGATGACCTGCACCAGAACCAATGAGCGGCCAGCTCTTACAGTATAAGTTAGTGCCAGGAGCCAATCAGCGGCACTCTCAAAATTTCTGGATGAAATTTTCTAACTTAGTGCTATAAATCCTAACACATGGCTTTACATGTAAAGAAAGTGATAGCCTGTGCCAGCACCAACAGGTGGCCAGCTTTCAAAGCAGTCTTCAGTGGCGAGTGGCTATAGCGAGCGCTTGACTTTTAAAATGAAAAATATTTACTGGGACTTCAAAAAAAAAAAAAAAGTTACTCCGCATTTTTCGTTTGTTAAATCCAATGTCTGTTGAATCGAGGTCCATTAAATCGAAAGTTGAGAGTACAGATGATCCCCAACATTTGAATGAGTCATGTTCCGAACACCCATTAGTAAGTTAATATATGATATATAAGTACTATATTAGTAAACAAACTTCAGTTGTTTACTTATATTAAAGGCACTTTGATAAAACATATAACATAATTTATATTTATAGATATTAATACAGTAATACTGTAATTATGTACAGTAATAATAATGCATACATTACTGTTGAAACTCTTAGTGAAGGTTTTGCAGTGATGCATGAGAGAGGGAAAGGTGTTGTGGAGTTACCTATTTGTTTTCTGTAATAAAACATAATTTACATTAACAAATTGTAATGATAATAATAATAATAATAATAATAATAATAATAATAATAATAATAATAATAATAATAATAATAATAATAATAATAATAATAATGTTCCGGTTTTACGTTACGGACTCCCTTTTCTACCAAGGGCTAGGACGGTTGCCTTCTTGCGAAGGACTTGTTTTGGCAGATGTAATCGTTACCCTTGCTAACCTTAGATCGTGACAGGGCGCGAACCCTTGACCTGGCGCCTCGAAGTTGCGGACGCTACCGCATGAGCCACGGTGACTAATAATAATAATAATAATAATAATAATAATAATAATAATAATAATAATAATAATAATTATAATAAAAGTAATAATAATAAATTGTTATAATAATCATCTTTTAGAGATGCTAAGATTTTGGGAGTTACGTATAAAAAATTTGTTTTCTTGTCGAAAAGACACCATTTTTTTCATAATATATAAAACATAAATTACATTTATGAATAGTACTACAGTAATGCTAATACACTGTAATAATAATACAATACAGTACCAACCTTTTAAACTGGTAGTGTAGGTTTGAGGTGATGTATGCAAAACGGTAAAGTTTAGCAGTGTTTATATTGGTCTTGACTTGTGAGCGTCAGAGAGGGAAGAGGAGAAGGAGGCAGTGTAATGTACCGAAGGCAACAGAAACGGTACTTTAATAAGACCTAAATTATTTTAATGATTTGTAATAATATTAAGAAATTGTAATAATAATCATTGTATAACCTATGGGAGATGTTGCAGAGTTACATAAAGTAAATCTGTTTTCTTATCACAATAACACCATTTTTATCATAAACAATCAAACATGAAATATATTGATTAATTGTAATATAGTAATAATAATACCTTGTAATAATAACACAGTACAGTACCAATCTTTTAAATTAGTAGCGTAGGTTTTAGATAACATGAGAGTAGGAGCAGTTTTGCAAGTTTACATAGGTATTGGGTCGTCTGCAACGTAGCTGAGAACAGACTAGTGACAACATGGTGTATACTTTAGTTCTTCTCGTGGTCATTAGCAGCTGAAAGTCGTATCAGGCATGAGAGGCACTGCCCAGAAAATTTGAACTTGCAGAGAATCTGCAGTGAATCTATCTTGCAGCTCACTTTGTTCGTATCTGCTGATGTTTGTATGTCGGTTGTTCATAAGTCAAGGAGCTTATATACATATATATATATATATATATATATATATATATATATATATATATATATATATATATATATATATATATATATATATATATATATATATATATATATTTATATATATATATATATATATATATATATATATATATATATATATATATATATATATATATATATATATATATATATATATAAATATATATATCTACCTTGGCTGTTTCCCCCTTTAATTGGGGGATAGCCGACACCAAGAAAGGAAAACAATAAGGGGATTACTTTGCTCTATGGGTAATGACGAGGGAGCTAGCGACCGTTCAGATGGCACTGCTGGAGTGCCACAGCCCATCCTCCCGGCTCTTACACAACCTGTGTCGCTTCACAACTGCCAACTTCTCCTACTGCCCCTACCACAAGGCTACCTCTGTAAGATGCTGCCCCGTGGTAACAGCAGATGCCCATCAGAGCTGCGTCACAATCGCTCGCCACTCATTCTTATTCCTAGCACGCTCGCTTGCTTCCCTCACATCCATCCTCCTATCATTCAGGGCTCTCCTTACTCCATCCATCCATCCAAACCTAGGGTGCCCTCTAGCATTTCATCCCATCAACTCCCGCATTCGTCACCTTTTTCAGCAGCCTTTCATCATCCATCCTTTCCACATGGCCAAACCATCTCAGGACATTCATATCTACTCTGGCTGCAATTTTTCTCCTCACACCCGTTCTTGCTCTCACCACTTCATTCCTAACCCTATCCAATCGAGATACACCAATCATACTCCTCAGGCATTTCATCTCAAACACATTTAGTTTCCGTCTCTCACTTACTTTCATACCCCATAACTCTGATCCATACTTCCCAGTTGGCACAACCACTTTCTCATACAAAACTTTCTTAACATTCATTTCCAACCCTCTATTCTTCATCACTCCTTTCAATGCACCCAACACTTTACATCTTTCATTCACTCTGTGACACACATCTGCTTCCACTCCACCATTTGCAGCTATAACCGAGCCTAAATACTTAAACTGATTAACCTCCTCAAGTGTCTCTCCATTCAACATAGCATTCAATCCAGCACCATCCTCATTTCTTGTACACCTCATAACCTTACTCTTTCCCACATTCACTCGCAACTTCCTTCTCTCACACACCATTCCAAATTCTGACACTAACTGACCCAGCTTTTCCTCTGAATCTTCCACCACCACAGTATCATCTGCAAACAGCAACTGATTCAGCTCCCACTCGCTATCATCCCCATCTACCATTCTCAAACCTCGACCACGCACTCTCTCATTCACCTCTCTTACAGCTCCATCAATATACAAATTGAACAGCCATGGTGACATCACACATCCCTGTCTCAGTCCAACATTCACTGGAAGCCACTCACTCACTTCATTCCCTACCCTAACACAAGCTCTACTGCCCTCATACAAACTCTTCACTGCATGCAACAATTTACTATTAATTCCATATAATCTCAAAACATTCCACATAGCCTCTCTATCAACTCTATCATATGCTTTCTCCAGATCCAAAAATGCAAAATACACATCCTTACCCTTTGCTAAATATTTCTCACATAACTGCCTAACTATAAAAATCTGATCTATAAAACCTCTACCTCTCCTAATACCACTCTGCACTTCCGCGATCACATATTCTGTCTTATCCCTAATCCTATTAACCAGTATCCTACCATACACTTTTCCTACCACACTCAACAAACTTATACCCCTAATATTACTGCATTTATACACATCTCCCTTACCTTTTTATAGGGGCACTATACAGGCAATCACCCATTCCACTGGCACCAATGACAACATAAAGCATATATTAAACACTCTCACTAACCACTCCAATGCAGTCACACCCCCTTCTTTCAACATCTCCGCTCTCACACCATCCATTCCAGGTGCTTTACCTGCTTTCGCTTCATACAATGCCCTTTTCACCTCCTCCCTCTTGTAATCTCTCTCTCATTTTCATCTCCCATTACTGGCCCTTGAACCCTCCCCACTGCCACTATAGCTGCCTCTCTATCTTCCTCAACATTCAGCAAGCACTCAAAATAATCTGCTCATCTTTTCCTTGCATCGTTCCCTCTTAACATCTGTCCATTCACATCTTTCACTGTCTCTTCCATCCTCAATCCACCCTTCCTTACTCTCTTCACTTCTTTCCAAAACTTCTTTTTATTCTTCTCATATGACCTACTAAAATCCTGTCCCCACCTAACATTTGCCAACCTCTTCTCTTCCTCTACCTTCCGCTTGGTTTCCACATTTTTCTCCCTATATCTTTCATACTTCTCCCTACTTTTACACTGCAGCCATTCCTCAAAAGCCCTCTTTTTCTCTTCCACCTTCATTTTCACCCCTTCATTCCACCACTCGCTGCCCCTCCTCATGCCACCTCCAACAAACCTCTTTCCACACACATCACTTGCATGTCCCACAAAACATTCTTTCATCAACCCACATTCCTCCCCTAACTCCCCAACTTCTCTTTCTTTCACCCTGCCATATGCCACTCTCACCCTGTCCTGATATTCCTGTCTTTTCTCTGGCTTTTTCAACTCTTCCACCTTCACTATTTCCCTTCTACATCCCCCCACACTATTTCCCCACTCTTTTGCTACTACCACTTTTGCTTCAACCAAAAAATGATCAGACATCCCAGCAGCCACACCCCTGAATGCATGTACATCTCTCACTCTACCAACCATGCTCTTTGTTACCAACACATAATCCATCAATGCTCTTTCTTTCACTCTTCCATTTGCCACTCTCATCCATGTATACTTATTTATTAACTTCTTCTTAAATAAACTATTACCTATCACCAACTCTTGCTCCACACACATATCTAACAGTCTCTCGCCACTCTCCTTCCCACCTGGTACCCCAAACTTTCCTACAACACCTTCTATCTCTCCATCACCAACTCTGGCATTCAAGTCACCCAACACAACTACATAGTTCCTTCTACTCAGACCATCCACACATCTAGTTAACTCATTCCAGAATTCATCCCGCTCTTCCTCACTTCTCTCACATCCTGGCCCATACGCACTTACAAAAGCCCAACATTCCCTTACTATCCTAGCCCACTCCCACATCAGCCTAGATGACACTTCTTTCCATTCCACTACCTGAGTTACCATCCATTCACTCAGCAATAATGCCACACCTTCTCTCGCTCTTCCCCTTTCAACCCCAGACACCCTACCCGTCACATCACCAAATGCCACTTCTCATTTTCCTTCCATCTTCATCTCACACAATGCCAATACATCCATCCTGCTCCTACCAAACATATATCCAATCTCACATCTTTTGCTCTCTATCGTACTACAACCACGCACATTTAGACACCCCAAAACTAGAGTTTGGGGAGAAGTTATTCTCCCCTCTACTCCCCTTCTTCTTTGACGTCGCGCAGGAGGTTGATACAAGGGGGGGATTCCTAGTCCTCCTGCCCCGTCCACTTTTAGTCGCTTCTTACGACACGCAGGGAATAAGTTGAGGCTATTCTTTGATGTTGTGCCCGCCACCACAGGGTACATATATATATATATATATATATATACATATATATATATATATATATATATATATATATATATATATATATATATATATATATATATATATATATATATATATATATATATATGTATATATATATATATATATATATATATATATATATATATATATATATATATATATATATATATATATATATATATATATATATATATATATATATATATATATATATATATATATATATATATATATATATATATATATATATATGTATGTATATATATATATATATATATATATATATATATATATATATATATATATATATATATATATATATATATATATATATAATATATATATATATATATATATATATATATATATATATATATGAATCATTTTTTACCCCGACCGGGATTCGAACCTAGGACTTATGATTACTAAGTCAAGGCGCTACCACTACACCACAGAAGGTTAAAAGGAATCCAACCTTATAGCTTATATCTGCTATACTTAGGAATGAACGCATTCTAACTGAATGCCACTATGTTCATATTACAGATTCCCCAACCTCACTCGTGGCTTCATTTTAGCATTTAATTCAATTCCCAATCTCATTCGGGCCTTGAAATACAAATAAGCACATTACATATGTGAAAACATGAATCATTTTTTTACCCCGACCAGGACTCGAACCTAGGACTTATGATTACTAAGTCAAGGCGCTACCACTAC
>JAXCGZ010009654.1:87500-97500 GCA_037179515.1 Halocaridina rubra
AGACTAGTTATTAAGTAGTTTTTATATTTTTGTGCTGAGTGTCTTCTGCACTTGTAATACTGTATCATATTATATTGTTTGATGTTCTGCATATAATAAACCAGCTGTAGTATGAAATGTTTGACTTAAAGCTATCAGTGATTAAAAGATAACAAGAAACAGTAAAAATTAAAGCAAAATACTAGGCAGTGTCTAGACTGATGAAAAGTTACAAAGTTTTTTAATCAAGAAATAAAGAAACAGTAAAAATAAAAAACATAACATGCCTAAAGAAAGAGAAAGTTTTGCAAAAGAAACCACCTAAAAGATAAAGCAACAGTAAAAGTTAAATAAAATGCAAGGTAATGTCTAAAGGAAGTTAAAAAAGTTGCACAATTATTTAACTAAAGAATAAAAAAAAACAATAAAACTTAAAAAATACAATTATGTTAAAAAGGGAGATAAATAATCTGCAAAATAAAAAGAAATATACAATCATGTCAAATTAAAAGAAATATACAATCATGTCAAATTAAAAGAAATATACAATCATGTCAAATTAAAAGATGAAGAAGTAACAAAGTAAACTAAGATATAAAGAAAGAGTACAAAAAAATAGGGAGTTAAAAGAAAGATTAAATGGCTGTAAGCAGAGTGATGAAAAGGGCTGCATGATTAGTACATGATGTTTTTTATTTATGTAATAAATTTTATGAAGATAAAAACAAAAAACAAAAACAAACAGACACTTAAGGCAATGTTTATCATGGCTGTGAGAAATATCAGTTCCTCCATCTACCTCGAGAGCTGCCTCTAAGAGCAACATAAGTGAATCACAGGCAAGCATGACTGGCCAATAAATATACAGAGTGGAAGAGGTTTTGTATGTTTTATTGTTGTACTGTAACAAAAATGAACTAAGATAAAATGTCTGTAAATAAGTTATAACAATAGAAACTAAGTAAATGGTGTTATTAGGTTAAGAAAGACCAACCAAAATATTGTAATTTTTCATTATGCACTTTGTTATATCCCAAATAGTAATTTTTCCATATACCGTACATAATGGACCGACTAACAAACGATTCAGTTAATGACCAGTCAGTTGATGTCAATTGAGGTCGTGAGTCAATGACTATCTGTAGATGCTCCACTGAATATTAATATTTATTTTAATTTATATCCTTTTGGTATACAGTATTTTTCTTTTCTTCCAGTGTGGTATCGCTGATTACCAGCAACTGGTACTTGACCTAGAGGCTCTTTTGGAAACTGTAAGTGAGCAATTTTTCTGTTTTCAGCTTCCTCTGACTACTCGTCTTCCTGTGAACTGTATTTTTATTTACTTATGTTTAACCTTTTGCATCCTTATAGAACTTGAATGTATGTTATAGATACTTTTTGGCTAGTATTTTATACTTCTCCCTGAAAAGTAATCGTTAGACCAACTTATCAGAGTTCCTCTTCTCAGAATATTGTGTTCATCGTGACCGGTAATAGTGTCACAGGTGAAAATTCACAGGTTAGGTGAAGTTAGGTTCGATTGAATTTTTTTCCTGTGACTTTTCTTACCTGGATTTGGGTTCGTAACTCTTTGTAGGATGCTAAACAACTATTTCATTATTATGGATCTACCTGCAGATGAGATCAGGAATAAGGCAGAGCATCAAAATCTTCAATTTTAACCTTATTCCATTATATTGGTGGCTGTGGTGTCTTTTCAAGGTAGTTAGCCTACATGAGGGTTGCTCTTGAGTTGCTGGTTGATACTGTTATGGTTCTACATTTGTATATTTTATATTCATATGACTTTTTAGTTTCATCATGTAGAGTAGAGTATTTTTTATATTACTGCATATGGGTATTTATTGAAATCAATGTATTATCAATATACAATAGTTACTAGTAACTACTTATTCTTTATTTTCAATATAGTATGGCATTGTGTTTGTAGGACATTATTGTTATTTTTTTACTCTGAATTTGCATGATAATTACCTTTGGGAAGATGGCATTACAGTGTACATCGTCCTAGTCAAACTGACTATAAATAGTGACATCATTGCGGCCACAGTGGTCGAGCGGTAACGCTTGTGACTTTGATTCGACAGGTCAAGTGTTCATGGTCTACCACGATCTGAGATTAGAAAGGGTATCCACTCAGAGTAATGGTCACATTTACCAAAAACATTCTCCTTAGCAAGAAGGCCCCATCCTATCCCTTAGTAGACACAGGGAGTCCGTGTTGTAAAACCAATCACGACCACAAATAGTAACATCATTGATAACACTTGTTATATCCAAGCCTATCAATACAGTATGTCAATTGACTACACTATTTGTAATGGTGCTTCAGTTATGGGATCAGTGATTTTGGAACTTAAGGTAATGAATACATAAGAATTCCATATCCATCATTGTAACTTAGAAGACAGAATACTAAAATACCTAAAAGTCTAGCTGTATTACTGTGTTATATTGATTAAAAGTGTCATAATTAAAAAAAATACTATTTATTATATGCTAAAGGATGCACTGCAAATTAATACTGTACTCTGAGATTGTTAAATATAAAAGGTCTACAGTTTGGCGCTTTAACAAAGAGTGGTCGGATCTTAATGCTATTTTAACTTACATGCCTCTGGTAAAAGTAGAGACGTATTGTTGTCAGTACAATATTGGTTCTTTAGAATTTTGTCCTAAATCTATGGTCACAATATAATCTGTATGTGGAGGGGCATAAATATTGCTCGGAACATTACGAGTACTTAGATTTGGATGAGGATGTTCACCGTCTAATGGGTTATTTACAGCAGCCGCAGCTTCTTCTTCAGCTACCCTGGCTATATGTTCAAGGACAAAATTGGGAATAATATATGGGAATTCTGGAGCAACAGGGAGAGAAGCTGATACAGGTTGGAAGCTATTCTCAACTGCAATGTATTTCAGTTTAATTGTTGTACTGTCAGGAGTAGTGTACCTGGGAAAGCATAAAAAGGTTACTTTTATAATGGTAGACTTCTCAAATAAAAAAAAACACTTAATCATATCAATTCTTAATTATATATCATTATATCATGGAAGTAACTACTGGCCTTACAAATTTTAAATATTATTTATTTGGTGTGAATATCTCTAATATCCAATAATAATTGTCTATGAGTCTTGTTGTTAGCCATCATTGCTTCTGCAGTTGTATCACTTTGTGCATGGAAGAAAATGCATGTTGTATGTTTTTAGCTGAATTATTACTTATTGATTTATAAGCTTTAAGTTTACAGGTGTTTAATAGAATACTTGAAATTTACTTTTCTCAATTATGCTGTACTAAAGTAAAAATAATGTTTCCTATCGGTTGACTGAATATGAGTGCTTTTTTGAAGAATATAAGTTAAATAGTCTGATAGTGTGGGTGGAAGATTGAATTCAATATACTTTAGGAACTGTCCGATTTTTTTTTTTTTTATTCTTTGTGTGTTCTGATTTATATTAAATACTGCAAAGTGAATCCAACTAGAGAAATATTGAGCAAGCATATATTGAAAAAGAATATATTATTTTTAAAACGTTTGTTGAAATACAGAACCCTTTAATCATTCTGTAGTGCATACATTAAAATTGCGTAATGGTAAATATGTAACAGTTATAGACTATTTACTTGTACTGTCCAGTCTGGAGGACAGCTCCCTCAACCCCTGTTGGTGCTCCCGTTCAAGAGAAAGCAATCCCATTCCTGTTTCAAATTTTTGCTGAAACTTCCATCACCATCATTAATGCGAGTATCAGTCAATATAGCCACAGGTGTGAAAGATTCTGCAGTGTTGGCTAAAGGACCACCTGGAGTGGTTGCTTTATAATGAGTAGCTAGAATAGACTCAGCAGTGTAAGCCTAAGAACCACCTGGAGTGAGTGCTTTATCATGAATGGCTGAAACAGACTCACCAATGATAGCCAAAGAACCACTTTGACTGGCTGCTATATCATGAGTGACTGCAACAGACTTAGCAGGGTTATCGAAAGAGCCACCTGGAGTGACTGCTCTTTCATAAATAACTGAAACAGACTCAGCAGTGTTAGCCAAAAAACCACCTGGAGTGGCTACTATATCATGAATGGCAGGAACAGACTCAGCAGTGTTAGCTAAAGACCCACCTGGAATGGCTTCTGTATCAAAAATGACTGGAACAGACTGCAGTATTAACCAAAGAACCACCTGGAGTGACTACTCTTTAATGAGTGTCTGGAACAAGAGCTAAAGATAGAAAATGAGCAATCCGAGTCCCTGGGTCAGCACTTGTAGTAAGTGGAGGATACTGATATTAAGGGTATACTACTGTGCTTTGAACCATAAGGGCTACGATATCTGGAACTGTATATTAAACATTGTTGATGAGTGGTATTTCTTTAGAATGAATTCACTAATTACCCCCTGTATTTTACCCATCCGCACTAAATACATAGACATTGGGATAACGATATTTTTTAAGCAGGTGTTCAGTTTTTTTTCATGTATTTAATTTATATCATTATAAGGATTAGATTAATTCTTTAAACTGAAGCTTGTAACAGAACCAATGAAAGATTTTATAATTAACCATAGCTTTTTTATGTTTTTGTATCCTTGGAGATTATTTTTAAATTTTCAGTATCTTATATAAATTTTTTTCAGTGAAGAACTTTATTTAAATAGATCCTCACATAACTTTACAATGAAAACTGTAAATTCTTGCATCACATGTAGCCATCATTACCAGCTATTTGATACCATATTTGTAACATCAGTTAAGTTAGGTTAGGTTATGAGGGTAGGTTAGCTTAAGTTAAGTTTCCCCCCTCTGTAATCTTAAAAAAATGTCTCCGAAAGACATTTTTACCTACTGACTCCATTATTCTACTACAGGTGAAGCAATGGTGGTGTGCTCATAACTAGAGCTTTGCTCATATACTGTATTTCACTGCAATTCCTCTTCTCCTGGCGTATCCCTTCTCTTTCTCCCGATTTTTTTCTGGTCTCATTAATAATTTTTTTGTACATGCGCAGCTATCATGCCCTTTTGTCATCTCTCCTCCAATTTTTGGTTTTGTATGGTAGTTGTTTATGTTTTGGAATTGTTACACTTCGTTCAGTCCACGTTTGAGGTGGTGCATGCATTCTGATCTCGCTCTGCCATTGTTCTTAATGTTAATTTTATGTTCGTTTTAAACAATTTCACAACAGGGTGGTCAGAGTTAACTTAATGCTAACTGGTGAATACCCTTGTTTTCTTTAAGATTTATTTACTTATATGATTTAGCAGTGAAAACTTCAAACATGGTAATCTAAGATTATTACTAAACTAATTCACAACAGTCAAAGTTGATCTAATGCTAACTGGTGAATACTCTGGTTTTCCTTAATATATATTTTTTATACGTTTAAAAAGTGAAAAAAAATTGAAACATGCTGATCTAAGACTACCTTTCTGGGTATACTCTGCCAATGTTCTTTATGTTGATTTTATGTTCATTCTAAGCTATTCTACCACTGGGTGGTCAGCGTTGACCTAATGCTGACTGGTGAATACCCTTGTTTTCTTTAATATATATTTAATTGTTTCCGAAGTGTAAAAATCAAGAAATGCTCTGCCATTGTTCTCAATGTTGATTTTATGTTCATATTAAACTATTCCAGAACAGGAAGTCCAGCGTTGACCTAATGCTAACCGGTGAATCAAGTGTTTTTCTTTAATATACACGTATATTTTTTATGCGTTTCAGAAGCGGAAACATCGAAATATGCTTGTGTAAGACTACCATGCATGCAACAATGCTGCTACCATCCTGAATGGGATTATTTTGCACCACCACTTTGACGCGGCCCTCTTGGCGCTGTGAATTGCGCCTTTACTAAATAAGATATAGGATAATTATAACTAAGATTAGTGTTAATTGACCTATTTTTTTTAATTTTAGGAAAGGTGCCATTCACGACGCCAAAAGGGCCGTGCCAAAACGGCGGCGTCAATAAGTACCCGACTCGCTACCTTCACACTGCTAATTGATTCAAAGCATTCACTACATTCTCATGCTTAAGATACAGCTCCTCTGCATGCGCTAAGCACTACATGAATACGTGATTGTATAGAAAGAATATTTAGGCATCTACTCCGTCTCTTTTGTTTGTTTTATCTTGGGTATTAAGATAAAAACGAGTGCTGAAGTTTTTTTTTTAAACATTTTAATAAACTGGTGAGTTTTTAGGTTTCTTATTAAATTTGCAGCGGAAGTCCTACGGTTTATGTATACTTATGTGAAATTCAACCATATAGTGTATATAGAAGGTTGATTTCATTCATTATTATTATTATTATTTTTATCATTATTATTATTATTATTATTATTATTATTATTATTATTATTATTATTATTATTATTATTATTATTATTATTATTATTATTATTATTATTATTATTATCATGAATGACTAGATATGCCCTCATCATGTTATACTACTGACACCTTTCCTTGTGAGATTTCATTTCACTCAGTCACACACTTGTCATGAACTGTGATACTTTTAGTGGTAGAAGTATAAAACACTGTTACGATATTCAAAGATTGTCTCATAATACCACCTCTTATGCACATGCATACTAACTCATGATTAACCCTCTCCTATTGTGACTCCCATGTGTTTTGATTCATATTCACAGAGAGCCAGTATTATTGCATGACCCATCTTTACTTTCATTGTGTTTGTGATTCTCCTCGTTAAATCTCTCTCTCTCTCTCTCTCTCTCTCTCTCTCTCTCTCTCTCTCTCTCTCTCTCTCTCTCTCTCTCTCTCTCTCTCTCTCTCTCTCTCTCTCTCTCGAGCTAAGGTTGTCAGTTTCCTTGGCAGATGTTTGTCTGCTTACACTGTTGATGACCCGAACATTGTTTTTAGATTCATTGCTAAAATATAAGAAATGGGGGGAGTGGGTCTTTTGGTGAGTGAATATGTTCTTTGACTTGGCCACCCTGCTTAAACTGGGCATTACGGATATAGTGTATTTATGTGTGTATATATTCGTGTACAGTTTTGTATTATTAACTCCTTTACAGTATTTCTAGGAATATACGGAGATATACTGCCAAATATCTCGTTGTATATATTAGCTCGCTTCCTCCCAAGATTTTCCGAATTCTTTCAGTCTGCCAAGCATTAGGATGCACTTCTATATAACTGAATGTATGAGCCATTTTAAATTCGGTATGCTCTAGGCATTCATCTCGCGTAGTCAGGTGTTAATGATCGCGTCTGCCATAATGTAAATTTATGGATGATGCAGAATACGCTCTTTGGATAATGAGTAGGGAGAAGATGTGAAAGTGTTGGATTTAGCATTGAGTTTCGTCATTGGCAAAGTTCTGTTTCCATTGTGTCGTAAGGATAGTCTCATTTATAATTTCAAGTATGATTAGGTTAATGAGGTTAGATGAGAATTTGAGCTTAAAGGCCAAGCTCACATTCTAACCCAACTTAACCTAACCTAACTTTTATTGGCTGTTGATAAAAGGCACTCCCATTTTTTCTTATTGAGGCTCTTTTTATGAAATAAATAACTCCATATTCTGTTAAAGCTGTTTCGGACTCAATATTTATGTTTCCGAAATTATATGTGGTCTATTTCAGATGGGCGCTAACTTAGCACCTCTTCAGTGATATATTATTATTAGGTCGGGTACTTTTTGGCGCCGCCGTCTTGGCTCCGTAAATGGTCCTGTTACTTAGCACTAAGCTAACCCAACCTAACCTAAGCTAGACTAGCCAAAAAGGCTTGGTGCCAAAAGAGCAACGACAAAACAGTTTAGCGCCAATAGGACGGCACCAAATGGTCTACTCCTCTTATTATTTGTTAAGGTTAGATTAGATTAGGTTAGGTTAGAGTTGTGATAGCAATCCATTTTAGCCCAAGTTAGGCTTATGATTTTCATATTGAAAGCATGTATTATAGCTCCCAATTAATTAATATAATTCTCTCAAAATGACATGCCAGTGCTTCAAAAACTGAAATTCAGTATTAGCATAGTGAGACCTGCTTTAAAACTGACCTATATGCCCGAAAAATAGCGAGGACTGCTTTAATACTGATGTATACTGTATAACCGTTTCTCAGCCCTTGTATATTAAAGTATACTTGGTGAAACATAGTCCTTCTCATCTTCCCCATCTATCCATCCATCTATCCAACCAACCATATGTTCCTTGCTTTTAATAGATTAATCAAGAACTTTGATATCTTCTATATCAGCAGCTTTTTCACATGTTCATATGGGTTTGCTGTATCTCAGTTTTAGGCTTGTTGTTGGTGTTGGTTTAGTTTTCATGACCAATTGCTGTTTTTCTTGACGCCAATCCCATCAATTGCTCCGGGTCTGGCACCAGCACCCAGTTGAGCTAGCATAGTGGCTAGATTTTGTCAGGTAATTTTGGATATGGCAAGTTAATTGCAGGCATCGTACATTCCTCTTTCAAGATCTTATTACCCGGCAAGCTAAATTGTCTGGTACTTTTTGGCCTTTTGATGCCGCCCTTTTGGTGCTAGAATGCTTTAGCGTTGCCCTTTTGGCACCGCTTTTTTGGGGGGGGCGTTAGACTGCTGGCATTGCTCTTTTGGCGGTAAGCGAAGCTAAGCTAACCTACTCTAACGTAACGTAACCTAGCCAGAAAAGCATAGTACCAAAAGGGCGACGCCAAAATAGTTTAGCGCCTAAAGGGTGGCGTCAAAAGGGCGGCGCCAAATAGTCCCATTCCTCATTGTACTATAACGGCCCTGTTTAAGACAAATAAAGCTTCATTATATTTATGGGGGTATCCCTAAGTTACTTTTTTTTTTTTTAATAAGAGATTCACCATGTCACTGCGATATTTTTATTAATAAATTACTGGATAGAATAACTTACAGTGTGTACAGAATATTATATGAAAATTATATTTAAGTGATTTTTTTTTTTTTATCATGAGGTGATTGATTCGTTGCCTTAGCTGAGGCAGAACTTCATTTGGTTCATTTCTTTAGATAAATCGTGTTGATGGTAAATTTGAAGTTTACAGGTGGGATATTATTGGGGTTGGCCATAAGCTGTAGGAGGTGGGGCGTACTGAGCACTTCTGACGGAGGCCTGTGCTTCACGAGCTGCGGCTTCGTCTTCTTCAGCTGCCTTGGCGATCTGGTCCAAAACGAACTGTGGGATGGGATGAGGGAATTCTGGAGCCACTGGGAGGAGATCAGACTGTGGCTGGTAACCATTCTCATCAGCAACATATTTCACTTCCACGAAAGTGCCGTCAGGAGCGGTGTACCTAGAGGAAAGACAAATGAGACATATCTTTATTGCTTTTTTTCATCAGCTCCAGGGACATGTTTAATATATTTTTTTTCTGTAAGCATTATACTGCCAGGGTACAGGATAAAGTTCAATTTCTCCGATGGTAGTTTTTTGAAAGAAGAAAAAAATTCATCAGGAGATGGCAGACGATTTGACAGATTTGTGAATATATACTCACGAGTAATGTCCGGCCTTAACAACAGAACCTTCATCCCCATCTGGAGAACCTGACTGAGCAAAGACGATGCTGTTATCAGCCTCAAACTCGACATTGAAGTTGCCTTCCTCGTCTTGGGTGCGGTCGTCCCTCAAAGTGGCCACTGGAGGAGCTAGTTCAATTTCTGATCGCGTGGAAGCTGATGATGCTCCATAAGCTGGAGCAGGTGGTGGAGGAGCATAACTATTGCGCTTATCGGCAAAGGCCACAACAGCCAGAAAGGAAAAGATGATCTGCAAAAGGTAGAGGAACAATAACTATGTAAGTACAATGGTGTAGGAAGAAAAGAAAACAGAAAATTAGTGGACCACTGGTATAAAACAACATATGATAGGGAAGAAATATTCAGAGGGTGAAGTTTTCAGTAGAACTGAGTGGAGTTGCTTAAGATCAGCAGTCCCATATAAAAGCTGGAAATGCTGAAGACAAAGGAGATCTGAAAAAAAAATTATG
>JAXCGZ010009654.1:100000-104664 GCA_037179515.1 Halocaridina rubra
AATATATAGTACTCAGGTTTATATTTTTTTATGATACATCTGGCACCTAAGTTTTACCTTTGTGGCTCTCAAAATCCCTTGCATAATATTTTTCCTTTTTATATTCATAAATTTGTTTTTTTTTGTCGTTCCTATCTCCCCTATTAACCCCCTTCCTGGTAGTACCCCAGGGGTTAAAATCGTGCCCGCGGTGCCATCAACTCTCCCTTCTTCACCGCTATCCTATCCAAACTTTCCTCTTCCCTCAGAAACTAAGGGCATTCACCTTACTCGTAATGAAGGAGCCTACTAACCCTTTTAAAAACATCCTGAAGTTTTTCTTATATTTTGCAGTTAAGACATTATCTCACCTCCCAGTTCACTCACCTATAGGCCCACAATGGCCCGTCCACCTCTGGGTGGATATATACAATGAACGAAGCTTACATAACTCCTCTTACGATTTAGGGTGTTCCCAATTCCTACCTCATTTTTGAACTGTCATCTCCTAAATTGTTTCACAATTATACTTTGCCAGTGGTATATATTTAAGCACTTTATACACCAAATTGTTTCATATACATTTGTTTTATCAGTTTTTCTTTAGAGCAGGGGTTTCTTTCTCGATGTTTGACATTTGTAGCTTGCTTAATGTTATAAGTATTGTTGGATAACCAGAAAGACTTGGTTTCCTAGCAAAGATATGGAAAAACTGTTGTCCTTCTTTTAGTGTCTCATAAAACTTTTTGTAAAATGTTAGTTCATGGTCGCCTCTTTGGTTGCGTATATATAGGTATTTATTCAAAAGTAGATCTACTCATCGTACAGAGTACATTCTTTCCCACTGGAGTTTCTGTCCTTAGTGGATCGCTCCCAGATTCCTTCTCTTTAGAATTGGAATGCCTCCCCTGGGGACCAAGTACCTCCCATTAAAAAATCACTGATATAGTTGATACATGCAGTACGCATGACAATATTTAGTACTTGTATCAGTGCCAAAACCTCAGAAAGTAGGTATCTGTCGATACACACAGTATACATAATTTTCTATAACAGTAGTTTTAGTGCCAACAGTTAAAGATCTTGAGTAGTAACTTTCGACATACACAGTGCATATATATATATATATATATATATATATATATATATATATATATATATATATATATATATATATATATATATATATATATATATATATATATATATATATAACACTGCATGGCACTGTTATAAGTATCATTTCTTCAAAAAATATATGAAGTTGCTATTGATACATATAGTATTAATATGAGTATGTGGCACTCACGTCGGCGCCAATGCTTCAAAAGCTGTGACGTCTCGCTGTCAATACATACAATGTTGATAAAGATTTGTTATTAGTTTCAGTGCCATCACTTCAGAAAACATAATCACTGACTAGATATATGTATTATACATAAGAGCTAGCGATATGGCACTGGTGTTATTATCGACGCTTCAAGAGTATCGGTACTTCAAGAATAAGTTTTATGTTATTTTTATATCAGAAATGCCTGTCATACTCTTGGATGCTCACAGGTGAGAGACATGCTTACGAAGCTGGTGACAGGTGGAATATTTCATTTATGAGGAAGGGCTGAAGGATTTACAGTTACCACCACTTGAAGCTAGACGAAAGAAAGGGGGATATGGTAACAGTTTTTAAAATATCTCTTATGTATTGACAGTTTATTAGGGAGCGATATATCTTTACGGGTGGCTCTAAAACTAGAGGTCAGAGTTTGTAGCTTCGTAAGTAAACTTCTTTGCTGGATGTAAGGGACTACTTTTTAAGTGTAAGAATAGTTGATAATTGGAATTCGCCAAGCGAAGAGACTGTAAGCGCTCCAAGCATTCATAGTTTTCTTGATAGATTTGTGTTAGGGAATCACATGAAACCAGCCTAAAGACGGGGAGTTACGGGCATGGGGCTCTTTCCAGTGAGCACAGTTAGGTAAATAGAGAAAAAAAACACACCCATAGCTTAAGCATAGCCGAAGCAAATAAACTGTAAACGTTAAAGGCATTCATAGTTCTAAGGACTATTATGATAAGTCTTATTGAATATAATAAATCTAAGTAAGAGACGGGGAGTTACGATCATGGATCTCTTTCCCGTGAGAACAATTAGGTAAATACAACAAACACGCAAGAAGGTTAAATGATGAAAGAAATGAAGAAGAGAAGAAAAATTTTTGTTACAGAATACTTCCAGACAAAGGGGAGATAAAGAAGATAATGACAGAAGATCAGGGGATGGGGCCTCATTAAGATTGTTATACACAAATGCTGATGGATTAGCTGGTAAGGCAGTAGAATTAAAAGATAGGATTCACAACAGTAAGGCAGATATAGTAGCAATTACAGAGACTAAGTTGAGTGAGGACATAAACAGTGTCACAGTTTTTCCTAAGGGATTCAGAATACTAAGGGTCGAAAGATCTGAGAGGACTGGTGGAGGGATAGCACTGCTCATAAGTGAGAGGATTCAAGTTGAAGAAATAAACTTGGCTATAGAAAGTGAGTTCAGGGAATTTCTTGTTGCTCGCATAAATACTGGGTCAGAGAGCATTATAATAACTGTTGTATACAACCCACCAAGGAACCAAAATAGGCTTGAAATTTATGAGGAAAGTCATATAGGTACGATTGAAGTCATAAACTCAGTTGTTAACATGGCGCGGGAGAAAAAATGTAGGATTTTGATTATGGGAGACTTTAATCATAAAGAGATAGATTGGATAAATCTTGACCCACACAGTGGTGAGGACTCATTTGGGGCAAGATTCCTAGATTGCGTACAAGGGAATTTCCTACACCAACATGTAATGGAACCAACAAGAGCCAGGGGTGGGGATGAGCCATCACTACTTGATCTGGTGTTCACAGATAATGTGTTGGATATTGAAAATATTGAGTATGAACCACCAATTGGAAAGAGTGACCACTGTGTGTTGTTGATGGAGTATATCATTGAAGACATTCTTCCTGAGAGTAGAGGCACTGAGGACATGAGGAGGAACTATCCGAAAGGAGATTACATCAAAATGAATGAGCTTTTTGCAGTTATTGACTGGAGAACCTTATTTTACAACAAATCTGTACAAGAAATGTATGACATCTTTTGTGAGAAATATGGGAAGATAGTAGATTGCTGCATACCTGTCACCAAAGTAGGTGTAATTCATGCCAGAGAGAAATGGTTCGATAATGGGTGTAAAAGAGCTAAGGAGTGGAGAGACAAATGCTGGAAAAGGTATAGGAGGAGAAAAAACATAAATGCCTGGCAAACCTACAAAAGAGCAAGAAATGACTACCTAAGTAAAAGGAGAGAGGCAGAGAGAGATTATGAGAGGGACATCACCAGGAAGGCTAAAGAAAATCCCAAGCTTTTCCACAGCTTTATCAGAGGAAAACTGAAGGTAAAAGAACAGGTTTTAAGGCTAAAGAGAGCGGATGGAAGCATCACTGAGACGGACGAAGAGATCTGCAAAGAATTGAACAAGGAGTTTCAGTCAGTATTTACAGTAGAAAATACCCCACCCCCTCAGATTGCAGTGATAGAAGCTCAAGGGCCGGTACTAGAGAACATCAACCTTACAGCCACAGAGGTATGCAAAGCGCTGATGGATTTAGATGTTCATAAAGCTACAGGTCCTGATGACATATCCCCTCATGTGCTTAAAAAATGCGCAAACACAATATCAGTGGCACTAAGTATCATATTTAAGGAGTCACTGGAGTCGGGGGAGATTCCAAGATGCTGGAAACAAGCAAATGTGATACCTATCTTCAAAAAGGGAAGGAGGGATACGGCTCTGAACTATAGACCAGTTTCCTTGACCAGCATAGTTTGCAAACTTATGGAGAAACTACTAAGGAAACATATCTCTCTTCACTTGGAATCCTTCAACTTTTTGTCAGTGAGGCAACATGGCTTCAGAGAAGGAAGATCAACAGTAACAAACTTATTAGAATTTTATGATGAGGTAAGCCAAATCTTACAGGAAAGAGAGGGCTGGGCAGATTGCATATTCCTAGACTTCCAGAAAGCGTTTGACACTGTTCCACATGGGAGACTTATTAGGAAGCTGCAATCAATGGCTAGAATAGGTGGAAATGTCTTGGAATGGATAAAAACTTACTTAGAAGGAAGGGAACAGAGGGTTAGAGTAAGACACTCAGTGTCTGAATGGAGAAGAGTTAGTAGTGGAGTTCCACAGGGTTCAGTTTTAGGGCCACTTTTGTTCCTTGTATATGTAAATGACCTACCAGAGTCTGTAAATTCATTCATGAATATGTTTGCAGATGATGCAAAGATTGTGAAGAAAGTAAAAAACGAGAACAATGGTAGAGAACTTCAGGAGGATCTAAATAATCTGCATGAGTGGTCTGAAAAGTGGCTAATGAAATTCAATACCTCAAAATGTAAGGTAATGAGAATGGGTACAAGTGCAAGAAGGCCCAAGCTTGACTACTCGGTGGCTGGAGTACAACTTCAAGAGACAGAAAATGAGAGAGATCTAGGAGTAAACATACTGGCAGATTTGTCTCCAGAAATACATATAAATGGCGTAGTAAGGGCAGCATATGCATTCTTATCAAACGTAAGGGTAGCCTTCAGGCACATGGACAAGGAAATGTTCAGAAATATTTATGTAACC
>JAXCGZ010009655.1:0-2500 GCA_037179515.1 Halocaridina rubra
AGACTGTACATGCATATTTCAATGTACCAACGCCATTACACAAAGTAAAGCGAGATTTATGCTGTATTAGTGTGTGTGTAATGGTCTTTCTATATATAAAAACGTTATGGAGCAAATGCTATGCAGGCTTTTAACGAGGGGGTTTAACGCGAAATCGCTTGTTAAGTGATGGTCTACTTGCTAATGCATTGTTATGATCTTGTTATGACCTTGTTTAGAACAGGTTCCGGCCTCTTACTGACGAAACACGTGCAGGAGTATCACAGAAGAATCGCAATAATACTAGTTCTGAACAGGTTTCATTCTTGTATTGGTGTGTGTTCAGAAATAACACACACAAAAATAAAAAATTATATATTGTGCCACAAAATGACAATAATACTTGTTCTGAACTGGTTCTGTTATGTTTATGAAATATGTTTAGGAATTTAAAATAAGATTAATACTTGTTCTGAACCGGTTTATTTCTCGTGTTGCCGAAATATGTTCGGGAGTATCATAAATTTACAGTAGGTCCTACTCCGAGCACTTTCACTCTCGTTTAAAAGAAAATATCAAAATTACAGTTATTACTTATTTTATGAGTAAATTCAAAGGAAATTTTGTTACAGTTTATTTAATAATTATCTAACTACAATCACTTATTAACAAGATCACAACTGTTACTTGTACTATATTTATTCAAATCAGTGATTATCACTTTTATTAATCATTTCAAGAAAAATACAATAAAAATGTACTTGAAAAATACAGTAAAAATGTACTTGAAAAATACAGTAAAAATGTACTTGAAAAATACAATAAAAATGTACTTGAAAAATACAGTAAAAATGTACTTGAAAAATACAAAAAAAATGTACTAGAAAAATACAGTAAAAATGTACTTGAAAAATACAATAAAAATGTACTTGAAAAATACAATAAAAATGTACTTGCAAAATACAATAAAAATGTACTTGAAAAATGCAATAAAAATGTACTTGAAAAATACAAAAAAATGTACTTGAAAAATACAAAAAAAGGTACTTGAAAAATACAATAAAAATGTACTTGAAAAATACAGTAAAAATGTACTTGAAAAATGCAATAAAAATGTACTTGAAAATACAATAAAAATGTACTTGAATTTTATTTTCATTGCCCAGCAATTATAATCTTATAATGAAAGTCTCACAAGCCATCTGTATTCTCGTCATGTAAGGTTAGGTTAAGGTTGAGCATCATATAGTGCTCTAACACGTCTAAACCCTTGTAAAATTACCAAGCGCTGGCATTACCTAAGCAAATAACCTAACTGGATTACAGTCTTATTAGTAAGAATATCTTCCACAGATAATATAGAATGCAAAATATTTTACTATACTTAGTTATCAGATTATTCACACGCGTTATTTGCTTTACAATGAAATTAATAATGTTAAATTTCAGTCTGGAATATAAACCGTTTTCACAACATATTTTGGATCAGCTACTACTAGCAAATGACCAGTGGGGAAAAAAAAACAAAAAGGTCAAAACAAAATAACAAATGTAATAATTTTTTAAACATTTTGGATCAGAAAATGAAAAAAAATAACTCAAAATATTACTTAGAGAAGCTATATACAACAGTAAATAGCCACGGGGGGTCTGGGAGCAGATCCTCCAGTTTGGATACAAGGGTGTTTTTCACAATATTAGGTTAGGTTTGGTAAGGTTAGGGTAGTAAAACTAGAGAAAGCTTACCTAAAAATAAACTAAAAAGCATTTTCCCCAATAGATCTTTTTTTTTAACGAATACTCGCGCGAGGTTAAAATCTTATCAAAAAGTTTAATCACAAATAAAAAATAAATATAAAAGAGTAATATGAAAACTAATTCATGGTTAACCACCAAGCATAAAGCAAAATAGAAACGACAATTGAAGTTGGTATGAATTATTATCGTCCTTAAAGGGGGGTTTACACGGTCAAACGGTTCGTCGAACACGTTCCGTGTTCGACAACCAAATACCCCGTTCACACGTTCGAACATCACTTCAAACACTTGTCTGTCGAACCGCGTTCGACGAACCGTTTGACCGTGTAAACCCCCCTTTATGGCTTTGAGAATAGTAGCCGTGGCTTGTGAAAGTATTCAGTGATGTTTCGAAGTCGAGTATTCCAACTACTTTCGAAGTATTTTGGTTACCTTCATATTAACAAAACTTAAGAGGCTGTAAATATGCTTTTAATTTCATTGCACTTTTCTAATTCTAAAATACCACTGAAATCTTCGTGATGATGTGATTGGTCTCCATTTTCTTTTAAGGGTTACTAGAACGGTGCATTCTTGCAAAGGAGTTTGGTTTTGCCAATTGTGACCACTACCCTGAGTGAATGTCCATTCTAACCTCAGACCGTGGAAAGCCGCAAACCCACGACCTGGCGATAAAAGTCACGAGCGATTCCACTCAGCCACGGTTGCCCACTAGCACTATCATAGGTGCTAAAATATCCTGAGAAAACAATATATGTTCTCA
>JAXCGZ010009655.1:12500-30000 GCA_037179515.1 Halocaridina rubra
AGGCATATATGTTTTTTCTCCTATAACTTTTCCAGCATTTATCTCTCCACTCCTTAGCTCTTTTACTCTCATTATCGAACCATTTCTCTCTGGCATGAATTACACCTACTTTGGTAGAAGGTATGCAGCAATCTACTATCTTCCCATATTTCTCACAAAAGATGTCATACATTTCTTGTACGGATTTGTTGTATAATAAGGTTCTCCAGTCAATAACTGCAAAATGCTCATGCATTTTGATGTAATCTCCTTTCGGATAGTTCCTCCTCATGTCCTCAGTGCCTCTACTCTTAGGCAGAATATCTTCAATGTGTGATTACCAAATTGTGATTACCTAGTTGTGTTTACGGGAAAGAGCCCAAAGCTCGTATCTTCCCGTCTCCTCATCGGTTCCATTTTAGACTTAGTGATACTTATCGTACCTGTCCTTAATACTATGGATTGAGATAGCATTAACTACCTCCTCGCTTAGCCAATTCCAATTATCAACTACTCTTACACTGAAAAAGTATTTCCTTACATCCTGCAAACAAGTTTTCTTACGAAGCTTCAAACTATGACCTCTAGTTCTAGAGCCAGCCATATCGAGATATCGATCCCTATCCACTCTATCATAACCATGAAGGAATTTAAAGACTGTCAAAATATCCCCCCTCACTCTTCTAGCTTCGAGTGATGGCAAGTCTAATTCCCTCAGCCTCTCATCATAACCGAGACTGCGTATTTCTGGCACCAGTTTCGTGGCATGTCTTTGAACTTTTTCAAGCTTAGCTATGTGCTTTTTCAAGTGCGGATTCCAAAAGGGGGCTGCATATTCGAGTTTTGGCCTCACATAAGTTACATAAATATTTCTGAACATTTCCTTGTCCATGTGCCTGAAGGCTACCCTTACATTTGATAAGAATGCATATGCTGCCCTTACTACGCCATTTATATGTATTTCTGGAGACAAATCTGCCAGTATGTTTACTCCTAGATCTCTCTCATTTTCTGTCTCTTGAAGTTGTACTCCAGCCACCGAGTAGTCAAGCTTGGGCCTTCTTGCACTTGTACCCATTCTCATTACCTTACATTTTGAGGTATTGAATTTCATTAGCCACTTTTCTGACCACTCATGCAGATTATTTAGATCCTCCTGAAGTTCTCTACCATTGTTCTCGTTTTTTACTTTCTTCACAATCTTTGCATCATCTGCAAACATATTCATGAATGAATTTACAGACTCTGGTAGGTCATTTACATATACAAGGAACAAAAGTGGCCCTAAAACTGAACCCTGTGGAACTCCACTACTAACTCTTCTCCATTCAGACACTGAGTGTCTTACTCTAACCCTCTGTTCCCTTCCTTCTAAGTAAGTTTTTATCCATTCCAAAACATTTCCACCTATTCTAGCCATTGAGTGCAGCTTCCTAATAAGTCTCCCATGTGGAACAGTGTCAAACGCTTTCTGGAAGTCTAGGAATATGCAATCTGCCCAGCCCTCTCTTTCCTGTAAGATTTGGCTTACCTCATCATAAAATTCTAATAAGTTTGTTACTGTTGATCTACCTTCTCTGAAGCCATGTTGCCTCACTGACAAAAAGTTGAAGGATTCCAAGTGAAGAGAGATATGTTTCCTTAGTAGTTTCTCCATAACTTTGCAAACTATGCTGGTCAAGGAAACTGGTCTATAGTTCAGAGCCGTATCCCTCCTTCCCTTTTTGAAGATAGGTATCACATTTGCTTGTTTCCAGCATCTTGGAATCTCCCCCGACTCCAGTGACTCCTTAAATATGATACTTAATGCCACTGATATTGTGTTTGCGCATTTTTTAAGCACATGAGGGGATATGTCATCAGGACCTGTAGCTTTATGAACATCTAAATCCATCAGCGCTTTGCGTACCTCTGTGGCTGTAAGGTTGATGTTCTCTAATACCGGCCCTTGAGCTTCTATCACTGCAATCTGAGGGGGTGGGGTATTTTCTACTGTAAATACTGACTGAAACTCCTTGTTCAATTCCTTGCAGATCTCTTCGTCCGTCTCATTGATGCTTCCATCCGCTCTCTTTAGCCTTAAAACCTGTTCTTTTACCTTCAGTTTTCCTCTGATAAAGCTGTGGAAAAGCTTGGGATTTTCTTTAGCCTTCCTGGTGATGTCCCTCTCATAATCTCTCTCTGCCTCTCTCCTTTTACTTAGGTAGTCATTTCTTGCTCTTTTGTAGGTTTGCCAGGCATATATGTTTTTTCTCCTCCTATACCTTTTCCAGCATTTGTCTCTCCACTCCTTATCTCTTTTACACCCATTATCGAACCATTTCTCTCTGGCATGAATTACACCTACTTTGGTGACAGGTATGCAGCAATCTACTATCTTCCCATATTTCTCACAAAAGATGTCATACACATCTTGTACAGATTTGTTGTAAAATAAGGTTCTCCAGTCAATAACTGCAAAAAGCTCATTCATTTTGATGTAATCTCCTTTCGGATAGTTCCTCCTCATGTCCTCAGTGCCTCTACTCTCAGGAAGAATATCTTCAATGATATACTCCATCAACAACACACAGTGGTCACTCTTTCCAATTGGTGGTTCATACTCAATATTTTCAATATCCAACACATTATCTGTGAACACTAGATCAAGTAGTGATGGCTCATCCCCACCCCTGGCTCTTGTTGGTTCCATTACATGTTGGTGTAGGAAATTCCCTTGTACGCAATCTAGGAATCTTGCCCCGAATGAGTCCTCACCAGTGTGTGTGTGTGTGTGTGTGTGTGTGTGTGTGTGTGTGTGTGTGTGTGTGTGTGTGTGTGTGTGTGTATGTGTGTGTGTGTGTGTGTGTGTGTGTAATTACCTAATCATGGTTTCGGCAAAGAACCTTATGTTCGTAACGGTCCGTCTCCTGGTCGGTTCCATTCTTGCACTCTGTGTGTGTGTGTGTGTGTGTGTGTGATTACCTAATTGTGTTTACGGGAAAGAGCCCAAAGCTCGTATCTTCCCGTCTCCTGATCGGTTCCATTTTTAGACTTAGTGATACTTATCATACCTGTCCTTAAAACTATGGATTGAGGTAGCATTAACTACCTCCTCGCTTAGCGAATTCCAATTATCAACTACTCTTACACTGAAAAAGTATTTCCTTACATCCTGCAAACAAGTTTTCTTCCGAAGCTTCAAACTATGACCTCTAGTTCTAGAGCCAGCCATATCGAAATATCGATCCCTATCCACTCTATCATAACCATGAAGGAATTTAAAGACTGTCACCATATCCCCCCTTACTCTTCTAGCTTCGAGTGATGGCAAGTCTAATTCCCTCAGCCTCTCATCATAACCGAGATTGCGTATTTCTGGCACCAGTTTCGTGGCATGTCTTTGAACTTTTTCAAGCTTAGCTATGTGCTTTTTCAAGTGCGGATTCCAAAAGGGGGCTGCATATTCGAGTTTTGGCCTCACATAGGTTACATAAATATTTCTGAACATTTCCTTGTCCATGTGCCTGAAGGCTACCCTTACATTTGATAAGAATGCATATGCTGCCCTTACTACGCCATTTATATGTATTTCTGGAGACAAATCTGCCAATATGTTTACTCCTAGATCTCTCTCATTTTCTGTCTCCTGAAGTTGTACTCCAGCCACCGAGTAGTCAAGCTTGGGCCTTCTTGCACTTGTACCCATTCTCATTACCTTACATTTTGAGGTATTGAATTTCATTAGCCACTTTTCTGACCACTCATGCAGATTATTTAGATCCTCCTGAAGTTCTCTACCATTGTTCTCGTTTTTTACTTTCTTCACAATCTTTGCATCATCTGCAAACATATTCATGAATGAATTTACAGACTCTGGTAGGTCATTTACATATACAAGGAACAAAAGTGGCCCTAAAACTGAACCCTGTGGAACTCCACTACTAACTCTTCTCCATTCAGACACTGAGTGTCTTACTCTAACCCTCTGTTCCCTTCCTTCTAAGTAAGTTTTTATCCATTCCAAGACATTTCCACCTATTCTAGCCATTGATTGCAGCTTGTGTGTGTGTGTGTGTGTGTGTGTGTGTGTGTGTGTGTGTGTGTGTGTGTGTGTGTGTGTGTGTGTGTGTGTGTGTGTGTGTGTGTGTGTGTGTGCATTATAGTGAGTCATTGGTATAAATTGCAAGGAGAGTGATATCAGAACAGATATATTTTACCATAAGACAAGTCTTGACTGCTAATGAATTTATCTACAACTCTACTTGCGCATTTTATCCACCATTTGGCCTTCTCAGAACAATCGTAAGAGTGGCGGTATATCAGGCAGCTATACGTCTTGCTCTCTCGAACTCCTTACTAACTAAACTAACTAACTAAACTAAACTAACTAAACTAAACTAACTAAACTAAACTAACTAAACTAAACTAACTAAACTAAACTAAACTAACTAAACTAAACTAAACTAACTAAACTAAACTAAACTAACTAAACTAATCTAACTAAACTAAACTAACTAAACTAAACTAACTAAACTAACTAAACTAACTAAACTAAACTAAACTAAACTAAACTAAGCTAAACTAAACTAACTAACTAACTAACTAACTAACTAACTAACTAACTAACTAACTAACTAACTAACTAACTAAGTAACTTACTTTCTTACTTTTTACATAAGAGCTCAGGAAACCTGAGCGTATCAAGATTTTGTTCCACCTTTAGCCCTTAGCATCTAATGGTGCATACTCACTGACCTGTTAAGTCGACGGTAGCAATGACCATACTAGAAACAACACTACCCTCTTCTCCATACCAACAAAATGGCTTTGACGAAGAGAAGTTGTATGATCTGTTCTGGGGTGTCGAGTCCGGGATCTGGAGTGGGTGTATGTTCCTTTATCCAGCTGAGCTGACAGTAGTAAAATCATAAGGAAAACCATTCATTAGGGGTCTCCTGATTAACAACCTAGGGTATTCGAGCTCGCCGAGGGCGTTAGGAAAGTCATCAAGACTATACCTTCCCAATATCTATCTGTGTTCACTCTTACTGGAATGGGGATTCAAAGTAACACATAAAGGCAAATAACAATAAAAATAAAACAACAACGACAACAAAAACAAGGGTGTCCTGAATGAGAGCCTGAAGTGTGTGTTCATTCAGCCTGCTGAGAAGACAGGGTTTAGTAACACAGGAGGAACACCATTGCCCTCTCCTCCTTCTTATGGTCCACACCTCTCTCTTTATTCCCAAAATATATTCCTAGCAAAGAGAGATTATTGCGAACCATCCAAAGGAACTAAACTCGGGACTTTCAGGGTAGAAGACTGTTGCATATACGCAGCCTTCTGACTTGGCAGGGGTTATAAACTCAAGGAGAAGGCCACGAAGCTCTGCTCCTTTCATTATTTTCGTCTTTATAGGCAATTGTTATCACGTTCATTTGGGTCGCTGCTTTCCACAAGCCTCCTTGAGACCAGTGTGAGGTTTGGTACATAAATTTCATGGTCGAATGCCCTATCTGACACCATTTCTCTTTATTGATTAAGGCTTGGGACCGGCATCCATTTATGT
The DNA here is from genome assembly GCA_037179515.1 of Halocaridina rubra. Lineage (NCBI taxonomy): Eukaryota > Metazoa > Arthropoda > Malacostraca > Decapoda > Atyidae > Halocaridina > Halocaridina rubra. The sequence goes on from JAXCGZ010009655.1 coordinate 18,035, forward strand.
TGGCTTGTCTCTCAAAAAAGGAGTTCGTGAAAAGAGAAGCTGCGTGAGGCATCTTAAGGGGGGTTCACACGGTCAAACGGTTCGTCGAACGCGGTTCGACAGACAAGTGTTTGAAGTGATGTTCGAACGTGTGAACGGGGTATTTGGTTGTTGAACACGGAACGTGTTCGACAACCAAATACCCCGTGAAGTGATGTTCGAACGTGTGAACGGGGTATTTGGTTGTCGAACACGGAACGTGTTCGACAACCAAATACCCCGTTCACACGTTCGAACATCACTTCAAACACTTGTCTGTCGAACCGCGTTAGATGAACCGTTTGGCCGTGTAAACCCCCCTTTAGTGCGAGTAGATTAGAAGCGGGAAATTTCCCAATGTCCCCTCGCTCTATCCCCTTTAGTCGCCTCTGATAACACACGGGAAAATAGAGAAGAGGAAATCTTGTCCACCGCTTCAGGAGATAAAAACTAAAGGTGTACAGTTAAGACAGGAAGAAAAAATAACTAAGGGAGGTAGAGAATGCTCAGCGCCTCACTTGGACAGTCCCCACCCATCTCCAAGAAAACAGAAGTACATGCAGAGTAAGAGATGAAAATATAATACACTCTTAGGAGGCAAAGGACACTCAACTCCACATTTGAACAGAACCCTCCCGTCTTCAAGGAAAAAAAGATAAATAAAAAGTAGTTTAAGAAAAAGAGAACTAACGTGTAAAGCAATGGCCCGATGGTTAATTTGGATGGAACAAACCAATCTCCAGAGAAAAAATGCAAATATCAGTAATAATGTAAAAAGTAGGAGGTGCAAATACGCCCCTGAGAAAACAATTGTGATATTGTGGCTGTGAGACATATGTTGTAATTAAGGGATAAAATGATGGATGCCCTTCCTAACGCCCCACAGTGAGATCGAACCCACGTTAGTCGCTTCCCAACTTGCGCGCTCTACCACTACGTCGAACATGTAGTAACAGAAATTTTGTGAAAATAAGAAGGTGGCTCAGGCCAAGGAAGATTCCATAGCATAAATCATGAGCTATTTGACATTTAAAACCCTTAACTCAGTTTATCAATAACCTACTAAAAGAATTGCCTGAGGGATATTTGAGTCGATCTTTCAAGGCTCCCCTCCCAGATGTGTGTCTTGTTTACACGAATCTCAGATGTATATGTAATCTATATATAAGCTATATGTAATCTGTAAGTATGTAAGACACTGCGAAAGCATGCTTTAACAACCATATCTACACATGACCAAGTTAAATGTTAATTGTGCTTGACTGATGTAAATATACACCGAGGTATATGTGGGAGGCTTGGTAAGGAACAAGTTCTTAACATGTACTGGCTTCGATACAGGTAATAAGACTACCTCTTCCCGTAGCTATCACTTCACAAGAGGTGTCTGAGGTCAGTGAGGGAACAGTAACTTCACTCGCTAAGTATTGGGCAAGAATAGCCGCAATGCAAATTGAATTGCAATTATCTACAACTTCTATTTCGGTGAGTCAAGCTAATTGATGAGTACTTTCGTTCTGTATCGAAACCTGAGCTTGCTAGGGTACTGTTCCATTACCGACTCCACACATTTTAAGTAGACTCACTTAACCCACTGAGTTACCAAGGCTACTCTCTACTCTCTACTTTTATCCCCAAATATCACTGGCGAAGAGGAACATTACGAACCCGATGAGGAATCAACAACGAGTTAGCTCTAGTAAGGAATTTATGGTGTGTACTCGCAAAGTGTGCTGAGTTGCTAGGAGCTGCGATACAAATGCTTCCAACACCTTCTTATTCCTTGGAATTTCTAGTGAAGAAATATAATACATGTGCATTGGGGAGTTCAGCATATGAGATGTCGCTTTAAAACATGGCGCTTATCCCCTGAACTTTGAAGGATGATTATAATATAATGTTTTGTATTATTATCCATTGCTTTTGTAAACCTTCTATAGTAAAATTCATTTTATTGTGCAATTACTACTCTCTCTCTCTCTCTCTCTCTCTCTCTCTCTCTCTCTCTCTCTCTCTCTCTCTCTCTCTCTCTCTCTCTCTCTCTCTCTCTCTCTCTCTCTCTCTCTCTCTCTCTCTCTCTCTCTCTCTCTGTGTGTGTGTGTGTGTGTGTGTGTGTGTGTGTGTGTGTGTGTGTGTGTGTGTGTGTGTGTGTGTGTGTGTGTGTGATTACCTAATTGTGATTACCTAATTGTGTTTACGGGAAAGAGCCCAAAGCTCGTATCTTCCCGTCTCCTGATCGGTTCCATTTTATACTTAGTGATACTTATCATACCTGTCCTTAAAACTATGGATTGAGATAGCATTAACTACCTCCTCGCTTAGCCAATTCCAATTATCAACTACTCTTCCACTGAAAAAGTATTTCCTTACATCCTGAGAAGAAGTTTTCTTACGAAGCTTCAAACTATGACCTCTAGTTCTAGAGCCAGCCATATCAAAATATCGATCCCTATCCACTCTATCATAACCATGAAGGAATTTAAGACTGTCACCATATCCCCCCTCACTCTTCTAGCTTCGAGTGATGGTAAGTCTAATTCCCTCAGCCTCTCATCATAACTGAGATTGCGTATTTCTGGCACCAGTTTCGTGGCATGTCTTTGAACTTTTTCAAGCTTAGCTATGTGCTTTTTCAAGTGCGGATTCCAAAAGGGGGCTGCATATTCGAGTTTTGGCCTCACATAGGTTACATAAATATTTCTGAACATTTCCTTGTCCATGTGCCTGAAGGCTACCCTTACATTTGATAAGAATGCATATGCTGCCCTTACTATGCCATTTATATGTATTTCTGGAGACAAATCTGCCAGTATGTTTACTCCTAGATCTCTCTCATTTTCTGTCTCTTGAAGTTGTACTCCAGCCACCGAGTAGTCAAGCTTGGGCCTTCTTGCACTTGTACCCATTCTCATTACCTTACATTTTGAAGTATTGAACTTCATTAGCCACTTTTCTGACCACTCATGCAGATTATTTAGATCCTCCTGAAGTTCTCTACCATTGTTCTCGTGTTTTACTTTCTTCACAATCTTTGCATCATCTGCAAACATATTCATGAATGAATTTACAGACTCTGGTAGGTCATTTACATATACAAGGAACAAAAGTGGCCCTAAAACTGAACCCTTTGGAACTCCACTACTAACTCTTCTCCATTCAGACACTGAGTGTCTTACTCTAACCCTCTGTTCCCTTCCTTCTAAGTAAGTTTTTATCCATTCCAAAACATTTCCACCTATTCTAGCCATTGATTGCAGCTTCCTAATAAGTCTTCCATGTGGAACAGTGTCAAACGCTTTCTGGAAGTCTAGGAATATGCAATCTGCCCAGCCCTCTCTTTCCTGTAAGATTTGGCTTACCTCATCATAAAATTCTAATAAGTTTGTTACTGTTGATCTACCTTCTCTGAAGCCATGTTGCCTCACTGACAAAAAGTTGAAGGATTCCAAGTGAAGTGTGTGTGTGTGTGTGTGTGTGTGTGTGTGTGTGTGTGTGTGTGTGTGTGTGTGTGTGTGGTGTGTGTGTGGTGTGTGTGTGTGCGTGTGTGTGTGTGTGTGTGTGTGTGTGTGTGTGTGTGTGTGTGTGTGTGTGTGTGTGTGTGCGTGTGTGTGTGTGTGTGTGATTGAAGGAGCGTTCCCCAAATCCCATCTCCCCCTTTGGAATATACTGACTAGCAATGTTTTCCCCTCTTCCTTGGTCTATTTCATTCCCTAAGTTTTCCCTAGATTCTCCTAGATTTGTCCGTAGATTTCCCCCTCAATTGCCGGCAAAACATTCTTCTTAAATCCCCCAAACTCCCAACCTCCCTACACTATTACCCTCTTTTCACCCTATCCCCCTCCCTCCTAACCACAATAACCCCCTAGTATGAAAGCCCCCCCCCCTTCTATCTTCTCTAAGGCACTCGCAAGTTAATGGTGCCATTTTCCTCCTATTCTACTTCTTCTTCATAGTCTTTCTTGTTCATTAACTTTTACATTAACTTTCTTCTTCTTCTTCTTCTTCTTCTTCTTCTTCTTCTTCTTCTTCTTCTTCTTCTTCTTCTTCTTCTTCTTCTTCTTCTTCTTCTAAATTGATTTAATAGCATTATATTTACGATGTTTCTGCTAAATAAATGGTAAAAAATGGCGAGGTCATAAAATACGATAGAAACTCGCACGAAGATATATTTTATATTATTATAACCAAACTAACACAACCTAACTTACCCTCAAGGCAAGACTACGTATGTATATACGTAGTCCTTAATCACCTTTGTAAAGGGGGTGGCTAAGTCAAGGCATATACTTGTATGCCTTAATTTTGAGGTCATTTTTAATGTAATTATTCTGCTACCATTCTAAATGCCATCTGAGGCAGAGACTTAACAGTAACCCAATTTGCTCAAAATAATTTTTTCTTTCATTTCATCATCTTGACATGAAAAACGACAGCAAAATTTACTAATACTATTAATGTCGTTGCTGAGGCCTTTGATTGTAGTAGTAGTAGTAGTAGTAGTAGTAGTAGTAGTAGTAGTAGTAGTAGTAGTAGTAGTAGTAGCTATGCCCTAAAATTACTAGTAAAAAGTTCTCTGTAATCTTTTTTATTCAATCATAATAACCAAGAAACTAGTAATTCCGGACACCTAATGCAAAGTTTCCATCTTCGAACAACGAAGGACTAAGTTTATACGTCTTGTTTTCCCCACTTCGGACAAAGATACAACGATCATTAAATAACAACTTCATCACAATAAGCCATATGCTTCTTCCCTGAACCCTAATTTGTCTGCAGGAGAGAGAGAGAGAGAGAGAGAGAGAGAGAGAGAGGAGAGAGAGAGAGAGAGAGAGAGAGAGAGAGAGAGAGAGAGAGAGAGAGAGAGAGAGAGAGAGAGAGAGAGAGAGAGAGATTCGCTCTTTTAGATACTCTTTAGAATATAAAAAAAAAGGTGCCAACTGCTCGTGTCAAAGTACTGATGAATTGAACACTTAGGGTAAATGAGAATGGAGGGAGAGAAATGAATTCCAGAAGGGGTGTGTGGAATGGTCCAGGAAATAAGCGGTAGTTCCAGGAAGAGGAATATTTCCATGATATGAAAAAACTTCTGAAAACTAGTGGTTACAGGTGGTAAGGAAGATTTTACTTAGTATGCATGAATTCCAGGAGGTAGGAAGTGCTTCCATCATATGGAATATTTCTATGGGATGGAAGAACAGAGGAAACCAGTTTATGTAGCAAAGAAGATTCCATGGGATATATAAGGATTCCAGGCGGTTATAATTTCAGGGCAAAGTTAGTGCCTTCAGACATGGAAACTTACTTCCAGGGGGAAGCAAGTTGCCTCAAATTATGGAAAGTAGTTTTAAGGAATATATAATCCCGTGAAGGAACCATAACTGCACCTGATGCAGAGCCGATTTCCAAGCTGAAAAAGTTTGTTCCAGAAGATAAACTGTCTGAGCACAATGGATAATTTCTGAGTGTATGAGGGATTCCAAAATGCAAAGAGTTACCAATCCAACAATTCGCTCTAGAATGATTATCAGCGTTCCAGGAAAAAATGTGCTTTGCCTGCAGGATCTAGAATTCTGTTGTAAATATAGGAATTCATAGTATGCTTCCAGAAATTGCAGTCTTTTTGAGCAAATACAATTTGTCCAGGAACTTAATTTCAAGAGGTGGATGAAAACTGTAAGATTAACAATTTGGTTCTACAACGAGGTGGTGTCTATGGGATGGGCCTGCTCCAGATTTTAGGAAAGAGTCCAAAAATATGAAATAGCTCCAGAGGGCTTCTAATTATTCCATGGCATATGTGATCCATGAAGATAATGCTGACTGAAAGATGTAAAATATATTACTTATGGCCAAGATGTTTAATGGATTGACTAGTTTCAGGACTTAGGAAGGACTCTTGCAATAGCAAATCATTCAAGATATGATTGTTGTACAAGAAGATAAACGATATTCCAGAATTGGGCATTAGTTGCCAATTTAGAATTTAATTCCATAGCTGCAAGGTTTCTATGGAAATATTTACTCCAGGACTCAGAAATAATCTCAGAGAAAAATTCCTAAGACTATATTAGTTTATCAGAGGATCGCGATAGTTTCAGGAGATGAAAGGATGCTGCTCTCAAGATCTAGAAAATATGATTTACATATAACAGATTCCAATGCAGTAGATCTAATGCAAGTTTTAAAATGGTTCTAGCAGGTGCAAGTCGTTACTGAGAATTCATAGCTATTCCAAAGTATAGCTTTGAGCTCTACAATGTGGTTTCACAATCAGGAGTTTTTGGGAATAACCTGTTACATGTCTTATAGAATTGTTCTAGTTATCAAAAAGTCGTCCTAGTATGAGAGTCCTCATTCTAGAAGCTAAAGAAAACCTCTAGAGCAAGAGAGGGAGCTCAGAGATTCTGTAATGTACATAAAGTTAAGGGAAGAGAGAGTTTTAAAGACCTACTGTAAACTTACATTAAGTGCTTTTGAATCTCCTCGTTTATATTTCCCCTCAGTCATTTTATCTCCCCTCCCTCTAGTACCCCTCATTCACTATCATCTATCCCCAGTACCTCCCTCCACCCTTTTCAACCCTCTTTTCTCTCCACCCAGCCATGCAAATTATTATGAGACCCTCTGGAATCGATTGAGTTTTTATGGTGGCTACACATCGTTTTTTTTCTTTAGGGGAGAAATGATGATGATGATGATTTTCGTTTTAGGAGCCGAGTAATAGGATAAACATATAAATGCCTATTATTGTGTCTGAGCTCATTATGCACTAGGTTCCATCATTGGTCTTATTATTTTTCATTGATAAACTAATCATACCTGTTGAGGTGGTTTGGGTTAGGAAACGACAAACTCCTAAAGTGTCCCTATCATATCCTCGACATAACTGGGTAAAATATTTTATTCTCTCTCTCTCTCTCTCTCTCTCTCTCTCTCTCTCTCTCTCTCTCTCTCTCTCTCTCTCTCTCTCTCTCTCTGTGTGTGTGTGTGTGTGTGTGTGTGTGTGTGTGTGTGTGTGTGTGTGTGTGATTACCTAATTGTGAGTACCTAATTGTGTTTACGGGAAAGAGCCCAAAGCTCGTATCTTCCCGTCTCCTGATCGGTTCCATTTTATACTTAGTGATACTTATCATACCTGTCCTTAAAACTATGGATTGAGATAGCATTAACTACCTCCTCGCTTAGCCAATTCCAATTATCAACTACTCTTACACTGAAAAAGTATTTCCTTACATCCTGCAAACAAGTTTTCTTACGAAGCTTCAAACTATGACCTCTAGTTCTAGAGCCAGCCATATCAAAATATCGATCCCTATCCACTCTATCATAACCATGAAGGAATTTAAAGACTGTCACCATATCCCCCCTCACTCTTCTAGCTTCGCGTGATGGTAAGTCTAATTCCCTCAGCCTCTCATCATAACTGAGATTGCGTATTTCTGGCACCAGTTTCGTGGCATGTCTTTGAACTTTTTCAAGCTTAGCTATGTGCTTTTTCAAGTGCGGATTCCAAAAGGGGGCTGCATTTTCGAGTTTTGGCCTCACATAGGTTACATAAATATTTCTGAACATTTCCTTGTCCATGTGCCTGAAGGCTACCCTTACATTTGATAAGAATGCATATGCTGCCCTTACTATGTCATTTATATGTATTTCTGGAGACAAATCTGCCAGTATGTTTACTCCTAGATCTCTCTCATTTTCTGTCTCTTGAAGTTGTACTCCAGCCACCGAGTAGTCAAGCTTGGGCCTTCTTGCACTTGTACCCATTCTCATTACCTTACATTTTGAAGTATTGAATTTCATTAGCCACTTTTCTGACCACTCATGCAGATTATTTAGATCCTCCTGAAGTTCTCTACCATTGTTCTCGTTTTTTACTTTCTTCACAATCTTTGCATCATCTGCAAACATATTCATGAATGAATTTACAGACTCTGGTAGGTCATTTACATATACAAGGAACAAAAGTGGCCCTAAAACTGAACCCTGTGGAACTCCACTACTAACTCTTCTCCATTCAGACACTGAGTGTCTTACTCTAACCCTCTGTTCCCTTCCTTCTAAGTAAGTTTTTATCCATTCCAAAACATTTCCACCTATTCTAGCCATTGATTGCAGCTTCCTAATAAGTCTCCCATGTGGAACAGTGTCAAATGCTTTCTGGAAGTCTAGGAATATGCAATCTGCCAAGCCCTCTCTTTCCTGTAAGATTTGGCTTACCTCATCATAAAATTCTAATAAGTTTGTTACTGTTGATCTACCTTCTCTGAAGCCATGTTGCCTCACTGACAAAAAGTTGAAGGATTCCAATTGAAGAGAGATATGTTTCCTTAGTAGTTTCTCCATAAGTTTGCAAACTATGCTGGTCAAGGAAACTGGTCTATAGTTCAGAGCCGTATCCCTCCTTCCCTTTTTGAAGATAGGTATCACATTTGCTTGTTTCCAGCATCTTGGAATCTCCCCCGACTCCAGTGACTCCTTAAATATGATACTTAGTGCCACTGATATTGTGTTTGCGCATTTTTTAAACACATGAGGGGATATGTCATCAGGACCTGTAGCTTTATGAACATCTAAATCCATCAGCGCTTTGCATACCTCTGTGGCTGTAAGGTTGATGTTCTCTAATACCGGCCCTTGAGCTTCTATCACTGCAATCTGAGGGGGTGGGGTATTTTCTACTGTAAATACTGACTGAAACTCCTTGTTCAATTCTTTGCAGATCTCTTCATCCGTCTCAGTGATGCTTCCATCCGCTCTCTTTAGCCTTAAAACCTGTTCTTTTACCTTCAGTTTTCCTCTGATAAAGCTGTGGAGAAGCTTGGGATTTTCTTTAGCCTTCCTGGTGATGTCCCTCTCATAGTCTCTCTCTACCTCTCTCCTTTTACTTAGGTAGTCATTTCTTGCTCTTTTGTAGGTTTGCCAGGCATTTATGTTTTTTCTCCTCCTATACCTTTTCCAGCATTTGTCTCTCCACTCCTTAGCTCTTTTACACCCATTATAGAACCATTTCTCTCTGGCATGAATTACACCTACTTTGGTGACAGGTATGCAGCAATCTACTATCTTCCCATATTTCTCACAAAAGATGTCATACATTTCTTGTACAGATTTGTTGTAAAATAAGGTTCTCCAGTCAATAACTGCAAAAAGCTCATTCATTTTGATGTAATCTCCTTTCGGATAGTTCCTCCTCATGTCCTCAGTGCCTCTACTCTCAGGAAGAATATCTTCAATGATATACTCCATCAACAACACACAGTGGTCACTCTTTCCAATTGGTGGTTCATACTCAATTTTTTCAATATCCAACACATTATCTGTGAACACTAGATCAAGTAGTGATGGCTCATCCCCACCCCTGGCCCTTGTTGGTTCCATTACATGCTGGTGTAGGAAATTCCCTTGTATGCAATCTAGGAATCTTGCCCCGAATGAATCCTCACCACTGTGTGGGTCAAGATTTATCCAATCTATCTCTTTATGATTAAAGTCTCCCATAATTAAAATCCTACATTTTTTTTTTCCCGTGCCATGTTAACAACTGAGTTTATGACTTCAATAGTACCTATATGACTTTCCTCATAAACTTCAAGCCTATTTTGGTTCCTTGGTGGGTTGTATACAATAGTTATTATAATGCTCTCTGACCCAGTATTTATGCGAGCAACAAGAAATTCCTTGAAATCACTTTCTATCACCAAGTTTATTTCTTCAACTTGAATCCTTTCACTTATGAGCAGTGCTATCCCTCCACCAGTCCTCTCAGATCTTTCAACCCTTAGTATTCTGAAGCCCTTAGGAAAAACTGTGACACTGTTTATGTCCTCACTCAACTTAGTCTCTGTAATTGCTACTATATCTGCCTTACTGTTGTGAATCCTATCTTTTAATTCTACTGCCTTACCAGCTAATCCATCAGCATTTGTGTATAACAATCTTAATGAGGCCCCATCCCCTGATCTTCTGTGTGTGTGTGTGTGTGTGATTACCTAATTGTGATTACCTAATTGTGTTTACGGGAAAGAGCCCAAAGCTCGTATCTTCCCGTCTCCTGATCGGTTCCATTTTTAGACTTAGTGATACTTATCATACCTGTCCTTAAAACTATGGATTGAGGTAGCATTAACTACCTCCTCGCTTAGCGAATTCCAATTTTCAACTACTCTTACACTGAAAAAGTATTTCCTTACATCCTGCAAACAAGTTTTCTTCCGAAGCTTCAAACTATGACCTCTAGTTCTAGAGCCAGCCATATCGAAATATCGATCCCTATCCACTCTATCATAACCATGAAGGAATTTAAAGACTGTCACCATATCCCCCCTTACTCTTCTAGCTTCGAGTGATGGCAAGTCTAATTCCCTCAGCCTCTCATCATAACCGAGATTGCGTATTTCTGGCACCAGTTTCGTGGCATGTCTTTGAACTTTTTCAAGCTTAGCTATGTGCTTTTTCAAGTGCGGATTCCAAAAGGGGGCTGCATATTCAAGTTTTGGCCTCACATAGGTTACATAAATATTTCTGAACATTTCCTTGTCCATGTGCCTGAAGGCTACCCTTACATTTGATAAGAATGCATATGCTGCCCTTACTACGCCATTTATATGTATTTCTGGAGACAAATCTGCCAATATGTTTACTCCTAGATCTCTCTCATTTTCTGTCTCCTGAAGTTGTATTCCAGCCACCGAGTAGTCAAGCTTGGGCCTTCTTGCATTTGTACCCATTCTCATTACCTTACATTTTGAGGTATTGAATTTCATTAGCCACTTTTCTGACCACTCATGCAGATTATTTAGATCCTCCTGAAGTTCTCTACCATTGTTCTCGTTTTTTACTTTCTTCACAATCTTTGCATCATCTGCAAACATATTCATGAATGAATTTACAGACTCTGGTAGGTCATTTACATATACAAGGAACAAAAGTGGCCCTAAAACTGAACCCTGTGGAACTCCACTACTAACTCTTCTCCATTCAGACACTGAGTGTCTTACTCTAACCCTCTGTTCCCTTCCTTCTAAGTAAGTTTTTATCCATTCCAAGACATTTCCACCTATTCTAGCCATTGATTGCAGCTTCCTAATAAGTCTCCCATGTGGAACAGTGTCAAACGCTTTCTGGAAGTCTAGGAATATGCAATCTGCCCAGCCCTCTCTTTCCTGTAAGATTTGGCTTACCTCATCATAAAATTCTAATAAGTTTGTTACTGTTGATCTTCCTTCTCTGAAGCCATGTTGCCTCACTGACAAAAAGTTGAAGGATTCCAAGTGAAGAGAGATATGTTTCCTTAGTAGTTTCTCCATAAGTTTGCAAACTATGCTGGTCAAGGAAACTGGTCTATTGTTCAGAGCCGTATCCCTCCTTCCCTTTTTGAAGATAGGTATCACATTTGCTTGTTTCCAGCATCTTGGAATCTCCCCCGACTCCAATGACTCCTTAAATATGATACTTAGTGCCACTGATATTGTGTTTGCGCATTTTTTAAACACATGAGGGGATATGTCATCAGGACCTGTAGCTTTATGAACATCTAAATCCATCAGCGCTTTGCATACCTCTGTGGCTGTAAGGTTGATGTTCTCTAATACCGGCCCTTGAGCTTCTATCACTGCAATCTGAGGGGGTGGGGTATTTTCTACTGTAAATACTGACTGAAACTCCTTGTTCAATTCTTTGCAGATCTCTTCGTCCGTCTCAGTGATGCTTCCATCCGCTCTCTTTAGCCTTAAAACCTGTTCTTTTACCTTCAGTTTTCCTCTGATTAAGCTGTGGAAAAGCTTGGGATTTTCTTTAGCCTTCCTGGTGATGTCCCTCTCATAATCTTTCTCTGCCTCTCTTCTTTTACTTAGGTAGTCGTTTCTTGCTCTTTTGTAGGTTTGCCAGGCATTTATGTTTTTTCTCCTCCTATGCCTTTTCCAGCATTTGTCTCTCCACTCCTT
>JAXCGZ010009655.1:40000-62500 GCA_037179515.1 Halocaridina rubra
CATACAGCTTGTATAGGATCATTTTCACAATCACCCCCCTCCAATAGCACCAACTGAATCTATCTCTGTACATGTAAATTTGTTGTACACCTTCAATGAGGCTTTAGAAGAGGGCAGAGCAAGCCGTACAGAATTTAATGGAAGGCAATCAGCTTAAGTTAACCATTTGTATTCTATCTCCATTAGCAAGCCATTCAATTTGTTTAAACTATCCCTTTACCCCCCCAACCCCACCACCAGATAACGAGGTCTTCTTCTTCCTCCTCCTCCTCTTCTTCCTCCTCATTCGCATCCTTTTTTTTTTCCTCCTCATCCTTTTCCTTTTCCTCCTCCTATTTCTAATCTATTGAGACTATACATGGACATTAATTCTCCTCCTCCTCCACCCCTTCCTCCCCCTCCTATTTGTAATCTATTGCGAATAGAATAGACATTTCTCCTACACTTACTACTCCTTCTCCTGTTCCTCCTCCACTTCTTCTTGCTTTTCCTTCTGCCTTTCCTCCAACTCCTCCTCAACCCTCCTCCTCTTCCAATTTTTCTGTTATTGAGATTACAACACTTATTCTTCCCCCTCCTCATTCTCTTCCTCCTCCTCTTAGTCCATCTCCCCTTTTCTCTCCCTCTTTCTCTTCCTCTTCCTTGTCTCCTCTCCCTCCTACTCCACCTCCTCCTCCTCCTCCTCTTTCTCCTGTATTGTGATTACAATGGTCAATTCTATTAGCGCAAGAGTTAATGCGTCGAATAGAGAAAGTTCTTATCTCTCTCTCTCTCTCTCTCTCTCTCTCTCTCTCTCTCTCTCTCTCTCTCTCTCTCTCTCTCTCTCTCTCTCTCTCTCTCTCTCTCTCTCTCTCTCTCTCTCTCTCTCTAATAGACTTCTGAATTATGAACTAAATTTTAGTAACCAAAGCTAAAATTGTCTACAACTAAGTTCTAGGGTTTCCTAATTCTCGATGGAGTTAAAGTATAATGATACTGAGAGTTTCAACGAAGTAAGCCTTCAAAATTACTCTCTCTCTCTCTCTCTCTCTCTCTCTCTCTCTCTCTCTCTCTCTCTCTCTCTCTCTCTCTCTCTCTCTCTCTCTCTCATCTGCATACACATACGTGTATATTCCATACCTAGGATTACTCTTCTTAACATATAAATGGAGAGGGGTGAGAGGAAAGCAGCCTTATACAGCTACTGAGCCCCCAGTGCGAGACCATATTCTATTTATATGGTCATTGTCCATAAAGTATGAGGTTTTCTGGATCATTTAAACAGTTTCCCCCCTTCTAATACTATATATAAATGCACCTTTTAAATACTGACATATTGTAGTTACATAATAATAATAATAATAATAATAATAATAATAATAATAATAATAATAATAATAATAATAATAATAACAATAATAATAATAATAATAATAATAATAATAATAATAATAATAATAATAATAATAATAATAATAATATATAATAATAATAATAATAATAATAATAATAATAATAATAACAATAATAATAATGATAATAATAATAATAATAATAATAATAATAATAATAGTGATAATAATTATTCCATTGTCAAAAACAGCTTAATCGAAGCCTAAGCTCATATGTATCGGTGTACTCGCCGAACTTGCCCTGTTGGCAAGGAATTTTGGCACAGGGAGGACGTAATTATCCCCTTCATTATATTGCCGATTGCATATGACGAAGAAATCCTATACGAACCTCTTAATAAATATTGAACTGCTGAAATGAATTTCTCTCGCTATAGCTGAGGCCACCAAACCCTCTGCAACAGGATATGACATCATGCTTAAAAAAAAAAAAGTTAATCGTTATCTTCTATTTTTAATCCTTCCCTTCAGTTATCTCTTTTATCTCTGATTCTTAAGAAATAAACATGTTTTTTATCTTAATATGCGAAGCCTGTGCAACTAATCCTTTTACTAATATGAAGATTTACAATCGTGTTTTCGACGTGTAAATTGTGTTATCTATAGAGAAATTTTGATATCAGCTATGTAAAAAAAAATGAATTAATATGATGACTAATACAATATAGAAATAGGGAGGATGACAGTGCTAATGGGGGGGGGAGATCCACTTCGACATATTATATGCGCTATATATTCATGATAATAATAATAATAATAATAATAATAATAATAATAATAATAATAATAATAATAATAATAATAATAATAATGATAATGATAATGATAATGATAATTATGGTGATGATGATGAAGATGATGATGATAATAATAATAATAATAATAATAATAATAATAATAATAATAATAATAATAATAATAATCATAATAATAATACTGATAATAATAATAGTAATAATAATAATAATAATAATAATAATAATAATAATAATAATAATAATAACAATAATAATAATAATAATAATAATAATAATAATAATAATAATAATAATAATAATAATAATAATAATAATAATAATAATAATAAGAATAATAATAAAAATAATAATAAATAATAATAATAATAATAATAGTAATAAAAATTATACTAGAGACAGGGGAGAAAGACCTCTACACTCCTTTTTCCCTTTTGTCATAGGGATATCTTCATATGATATCCTATTAGGAAAAGATAGTCCATACTCGTACGCTCATCATGTCGTAGGAGGAGATTAAAAGGGATATCCATGGTGAGCGGAAGATAGAATGCCATATTCCTATTATATGGCCGTGACCCCGGAAAGGTTAAAGAAAACTGCCCTCGATGAGCCCGGCCTCCAAGAGAACATTGAAAAAAAAGTGGCAGCTTAAGGATCAGGCAGAAATATGAGTCTAGGGTAGTAATCATTTATAAGTGATGCGAATCATGGCAAGCAATCCCTCTCTTTCAGTTTCTGTTTCTTAGCGGAAAATAACTGACAAAAAAGATATGCTGAAACCCTAATACAGTAACCTTTTTATTACAGTTGTGGCCATCCTGATAGCAGAACATGGCAGATCGTTTAAATAATGGAATTAAATATAGCGAAGTATCCAATTCCATCGTCCGGTTAGCTTTTGTTGTAACGTTAGGATAGGTTAGGCTTAGTTACCCAGCAGATATAGCAGTCAAAAAAAAAAAAAAAGGTTTGGTGCATTTTATTTAAGATAATTATTAATGTTTAAACTCACATCCCCAACTAGTAAAATGTTATTAAAACATTAAAAAAATATATCCAAAACATCTATAAACAAAATTCATTATCAGATCCATTCTGAACTGGGAATGAACTAATCTAGCCAAACCTAACCAAACCTAGCCTAAGGCTCTAAATTCCAAAAGATTTTTTTTCTCACTGGGGGCGTAAAAGTAAACATTTGCCCATTTAGAAGATTTATAATACAAAACATTGATGAAAATAATCTCTAAGACGACTTTAGAACAATAATTTAATTTGCCAATTTGCTTCTTAACTGGGAATGAAATGACCATATGTAGATAAACCTTATGTAATATTATGATAAATTCTATTGTTTTCCTAACTGGAATGTTGAAGTATGCATGTACCTATATAATATGTTCAGTCAAGTGTGGAGGGGAGCAAAAACCCATACCGGGAGTGTCCCTTGGGTGGCGGATGAGGGAACCCCTCCCTTGGAGGCTACCATGAATACAAAATGAGCTGTGGACAAAAAAAAAAAAAAAAAAAAAAAGTCAAGATAGGCCTAGAGCGCCAGGGGTGGACGACGATTGCTCTCGAAACGAAAGTAAAGGAACCTCTACCGGAACCTCTGTGCATCTAACGGCCCATGAACGATTCTCAAAATAGAGGTTCCTCAGATCGTGACGCGGCGCGTCACGGTCTGAGGTTAGCAAGGGCATGCACTTAGGGTAACGATTACATCTGCCAAAACAAGTCCTTCGCATGAAGGCAACCGTCCTAGCCCTTGGCAGAAAAGGGAGTCCGTGACGTAAAACCGAAACAAACAAACAAACAGAGGAACCTCTATTTTGAGAATCGTTCATGGGCCGTTAGATGGACAGACTTCGGTATGCTAGGCGTCTGGTGAGAGGTGAGATATTTGTCTAATAATTAAAAGAAGCTTAAACAACTCACACAGCCGGGAAATAAACAAATGACTTAAACTATGCACACAGCTGGGAGGTGGGAATAACCCCCTCACTATACAAAATAAAAAGATTGTAACCTGCCAGAGGAAGACGTGCTTATTTAATACACTTCTAGTGGATTAGTGAACTTATTGGTATTCACTCCATTTCCAAGAACTTTATCTCAAAGGAGCACTATCTTTCTCTTATGGAGTCTCATTAATATCTTACCTTTATATAATATGAAGGCTGAGCTAAGCTTTCTTGACTAACTTTTCTATACGCCACTTGCCACTGTATATACTCATTGATGACTGAAGTGATTTAGTACTAACAAAATATCTCTTATTTTCTCTGAACTGCAGTTTCTACCTTTTAACTGCTCAAAATATCCATTGCCAGTTTTTGGATTATTTGAAATACTTATTTCAAAAACATCTTATGTCAAAATGTGGAAAATATTTGCACCTTTATCTTCCAGTGTTTTACTCAAAATCTTTATCTTCTTTTTATCCTAAGTGGAGAAGAGAAAGAATTCTTCACCCTTATGCCCTGCGTGTCGTAAGAGCCGACTTCAAGGTATAGGGAAGCCGGGATAAGTAATCCCTCCCTTACTCTTTATATTTCTTGCCATAAAGCAACTGGCAGATAAGGAGGAGTCGCATTGAGCATGTTGAAACCCTGCTATTACCTCAGTTCTTTTGGAACAGTTGTGGCCATTCTACCGAGCTCAGACTTATTTATCAGAGAAATGAATATTGCATCATTTTAAAAAAGAAATTGAAATTCTCATTATATGAATTGTTTACTCCACATATATTACGACGTACTCACTGAACCTATTGAGTAGATAAGGGATACTTACCATACGAGGAACACCACTACCCTTCCCTTATCATCAAATGGTTCTGACGAGAAGAATGCAATTCAGACAACCTCGGAAGGGAGGTTGAATTCTTGACATTGAATTTGAGATTAAAGAACATATACTTTCTAGTTTACATGCAAGGTTAGCAAGGGCATGCACTCAGAGTAACGATTACATCTGCCAAAACAAGTCCTTCGCAAGAAGGTGACCGTCCTAGCCCTTGGTTGAAAAGGGAGTCCGTGACGTAAAACATGCATTTGTAAAAGATCATTTCCTTGAGGATAGAATTATTTACGAAGTTTTTTTCATATTTGTTTAATCATCAGAAGCTCTTCCCAATTTCATATGGGATACCTATTAATACCTGGTGGTTATCCATGTTTGGTTTGGGCTCAAACTTTTTTCGACAGTTGGCCTTCCTAAAGGGGGTTTACACGGTCAAACGGTTCGTCGAATGCGGTTCGACAGACAAGTGTTTGAAGTGATGTTCGAACGTGTGAACGGGGTATTTGGTTGTCGAACACGGAACGTGTTCGACAACCAAATACCCCGTTCACACGTTCGAACATCACTTCAAACACTTGTCTGTCGAACCGCGTTCGACGAACCGTTTGACCATGTAAACAGCCCTTAACAAAAGCCTATTACCTGTAACTTTGCTTGGGACCGTCATTAAATTGAACTGTGCAGTTGCATAATTATGGAAAATAACCGAAGCTTCATAATAGATTCAAAATATGCTTTAGTTTCATTATATTTCGTTAATATCAACTCTCATCTCTTTTTTTTTCGTTCATGGGATATTCTTGACTTTTTTAGTTTTACTTTTTTTGGTATTCGCTCTCTTTATCTTTTCTTTATTCATATATTATTAGTTCTCTATGTATTTAGCATTTGTTTTCTATAAGTGCCAATCATTCATTTACTTACTATTTTTTTCTGTTTATCTTATTTTTGCATTATTGTTTTATCTTCTCTATTTATTTCATTGTTGTTGTTGCTCCGGTTTTACGTCACGGACTCCCTTTTCTACCAAGGGCTAGGATGGTTGCCTTCTTGTGAAGGACTTGTTTTGGCAGATGTAATCGTTACCCTGAGTGCATGCCCTTGCTAACCTCAGCTTATTCATATATATATTTCATTATTTATTCATATATTTTCCAAGATATTTATATCACAATATCAAATTAATTTGAGAAGTATTTAATTGCATTTTGATATACTCTTAAGGATGAAACATTTTTCAGATTATATATTAATCATTGAATGTTAATTTTTTTATTAAGTTTATTAGTAGTCACCGTGGCTCAAGCGGTAGAGTCCGCGACTTCGAGGCGTCAGGTCGAGGGTTCGCGCCCCGTCACGGTCTGAGGTTAGCAAGGGTATGCACTCAGGGTAACGATTACATCTGCCAAAACAAGTCCTTTTCATGAAGGCAACCGTCCTAGAACTTGGTAGAAAAGGGAGTCCGTGACGTAAAGCCGGAACAAAAAATTAAATATTTTTAAGTTTACTAGTAATTCTAAATGATTTCAGCATTTTTTTTTTTTTTTTTGGCCTCTGCCATTTCAAAGTAATTGTCTCCTTCCCTAATACAAAGCTTTTTTTTATTTCTGAATACATGAAACTTAAAATTGTAATACTAGGATAAAGATATAAGTGATATTATGTTAAAACAAAAACAACAGAGATAATGAAATTATGTACTTTTATTAAACCATTATTACACGAATACAGATGTGGACATTTATGTATTTTTATTACATTTTTTGAATTTTTAGATTTTAACTAAGGTAACCCTAAAATTAAATGGATCTATACACTGAGTTTGGCGGAGTAAACGTAGCTATGTACACATTGTTTGAAGAGATGAACATTTTCTGAGTTTAGATGTATACTTGGAATGTACAATCAGAGAACACGCTATTTATATTATCTGTGCAGGAAAGAAGTGGTCAAGAGATTCCCCGCCTATAGATGCAGGGGGATACCTTATTGGCTGGGAGAGTCATCCTATCGCCTCTCAGCCAATCAAAACGTAAGACCCGTGATTGCAGGCGTGGCCTGGAGTCATCCTACCCTCTTGAGTAATAGTTCTCTTGAGTAGTTCAGTCAAAGAGATACATCTCCAAATACACATGTAGCCTGTCGAAAACTAACCCATATATACAAAAATAAAAAAAAATAAAAAACACTTCATATTGGCTGAGAATCATTATCAACTCGCTAAACCAATAGATGTTTAAACATCTCAGACCGCTCTTTCGTAAACAGACGTATGGTTAAAAGAACAACATTGTCAATAAAGAAATAAAAATATTCTCTCATTTGTGAGCATTTGTACTGACTTTGTGCAGAGATACAACGAAGATGAAATAAAAAGAGAAAGTATTATCGAGAATTTTTTTATCAAAAGATATTTTTTTTCAAATTCATGTGTAATAGAAAATAAAAACTTACTTAAACAAGCTCCTTATTAATAAATAGAGTTAAAATCAATAAAGTAGATATGGCTTCTCCATCAGTAACAGTATATTAGAAATTATTGACGATAATACTATGCTTCAATTATTGATTCTTCTAATCACTGAACTGAATAGAAAATAAAATATTGCACAACTCTCTGGTGTCAAACACTCACAGAAATTACTTGCTTGATCATGGAAATAAATAAAAATGGTAATATTTCTTAAATTCGTTTAAGTAGTGTGTTAAACGTGAACCTACTCTCATGCGAGTCAAATACTGTCAAGAGTATGATGAGAGTAACTGGCGAGAGTAAAAAAAAAACTCCAACATTTACAGAGCTTGATATTTTTTATGTATATTAAGATATTTTCGGATGTTCCTCATAGGTGTTGGCTGATAATTCTGCTCACTAACAAGTAACGACATTTATTAAATAATCATTAATGTCTGTAATTAGTAAATAACTATTTGAATAATGGTGATCAGTTCAAGAAAAATAACCTTGTGTTGATTCTCTTGGCTTACACAAGATGAAATTAATTCGCTAATTTATGGCAATTAAAGGTGGTTTTTGTCGCACTAATTAGGATATTTACGAGGGTGACAGAGTCAGTGGAATTACAGTTATACAGTAATCAAATAAATATCATTATCATCATTATTTACATTATGCAATACTTGTCAAAATATTTCAGAGACAATAAATAATTATACCTTTTTACTTTAAAGTTGAATATTATTTCGTTTCCAACAAATGTGTTCTCATATTACTTAGGAGGTTTTTCAATCACATTGGAGAATCGGGACGAAAAAAGGGAACAATGTTCTAAAAGAAATATTGCACATAATCACACTATAATTTTTCAGAGTTAATATAAAATAACGGCAATAGCAGCAACACCTCATCCAGCAACACATTTCGGTTTTTCATTTTCAATATTTCCTTCAGGTTCTTGCACTGTTTGATAAACCTATGAATATAATTTCCCATAAAGTCCTTTGTAAGGCCTAGTCCTTTGTGTACACTTACATGGACAGTCCAGATCAGGTTTTTGCATAACTTACGACTTGACCTGTAGCTATCAAAGATCTTAGAACTTCTTTCCATGACATTCAAAATACCTATTCACATTCACCATTCGCAGCAGCCATCAATATTCTAACTTTATGGACCAAACAGAGCCAAATTGCGCCCTTGAGACATCATGACATTGTCATGCATAAACCAGAAGGCGTCCATTAACTGCTGTGACTCATCGTTAGGTGATGAGGTTGTTGAGTTTTGGCTCCCGTAACCATTCCATAAGTCGAAGTCTTCAGTACTCACGAGAGCTTGAGACGCGAGGTAAGGACCTCCGTCTTTAACCAAGCTATTGCTGCCTCCCAGTCGAACTTCCAGGTCCTTAGCCACATCCTTTTTCTCTTGGTGTGCCTGCCGCCATGGCCGTTATGCGATGACTGTATTCATACACGAAAACTTGTCGGTAGGAGTTGCAGCAGCGGCGAAGAAAGAATTATTATCCGGTGCCGGTGGTGAACGCGTGTCTGTTCCTCCACTGGAATAAGAAAAGGCTGGAGAGTGGGATTTGGCCTTTAGACGGAGGGAAGCGATGGAAGAGGACATGGAAGAAGTCTGATCACGGTAAACGTAGGGTGGCGTTGGAGCTGGATAAGGGCTCGGAGCCGCGCTGGAACCCAGAGAAGAAGACATGGTCGTTGGCATGAAATTAGCTGATCCGCCCATGCCCTGCGCGGGAGTTTGGAAGCAATTTATTGGGGACATTGCTGTGGGCTGTTGACTCATTAAGGGATTCATATTTACACCGTTAAATCCCCAGGCAAAGGATTTGGCCCCTAGGGGAGGTGGTGTGACCTTTGCCCAATTATTGTAGGAGGAATAACCCGAGTACAGGCCGTCGTCAGGCCAAGCTAGGCCATTCAGCTGGGCACCCCAGCCACCTTTCAGATCACCTGGCATACCAGCTGTCATGGCGTGACGCTCTCGTTTTCTCCACTTGGCACGGCGATTCTTGAACCAAATCTGCAAAGGAAAAAAATTTCACCATGAGAAAATCCATTCCAAAAATAACTAGGAAAGGGCGTGGCGTCACAAAATGACATATTCAATCATCATAAACTATTGCTAACAAATACTTCAGTGAACCAAACCACAAACAATGATTGAAAGTATGCAAAAGCAAATAACAAAGACACATAAAGAATAAATAAACTAGTAAATAAATGCCAGCAAATGCTTTAGCAAATAAAGAAATATACAAATAAATGTATATAGAAATAAAACAATGCACAAATAAATGTAAATAAGTATAGAAATATGTAAGCAAGTATGTTGACAAACAAACAAAGAAAAAGCAAGTAAAGCTCTTTATGAATAGAGTCTAATAATGTCTGATGACAAAGCTACCAAGAGGCACCAACAGCTGTCTCGCCCATTATTCTCTGTGGCACTGAAAGGCTGACTCTGATGAGCGAGAATGTTGTGGCACTCGTGGGTGCCAGAGATGTTTATGAAGCTTAACCTAAGCTTTCCATCCAGCTTTAGCTCAAGCTTTGAATAACAAAAGGGGGGTTTAGGCTTAACTTCATTAGTCCAAACTGTTGCAGGATTCAGGATTGGACGGGTTTGTTCATTGCTGGATATATTAATCCTTTTTTATTATTGTGTTTTTGTTCTACTTGTTGTAATTGCTGTTTTTGTTCTTATTATTTCTGTTAATATTAGCATTAACATTATTCTTGTAAGTATTAATATTGCTATTACTCTATTCGCTGCCCATCCTCATTTTTCTTGTAATAATTGTCCCACCACAAATTTAATGTAATTATTTTAATTAACATTATTTCTCATATTCATTGCATTAGTTAATACAATTTTCATTGCAAACATTATATATTATTCATATTCACTGTAATAACTATCATCATCATTATCATTATTATTATTATTATTATTATTATTATTATTATTATTATTATCATTATTATTGTTATTATTATATCTATTATCTTTATTTCTATTATCTTTATTTCTATTATCATTATTATTATCATATTACTATTATCATCATTTTATTATAAATATTATCATTATCATTTTTACCATAATAACCATCATAATTATCAACGTCTTTGTTATTACTATTATCATATTTTTATAATCATTATTACTGTTATTATGATTATTATTATTATCATTATTCTTATTATATATTATCATTTATCATTATTATTACTCTTATCAGCTGTTCCTAAATGACCAGCGCCGTCGAGTTGCTAATATTGCCGAATTATGCTGAACATAATGTTAATCAAAGGGATATGTTAATATTAATGTGTTGTTTGTGGAATATGTTCGTTGCATGAGCTTGTTTGTGGAAAAAAATACGCATTTTTATTGGTTTATTTGTGGACGCATTCTTACGGGGGGTTACACGGTCAAACGGTTCGTCGAACGCGGTTCGACATACAAGTGTTTGAAGTGATGTTCGAACGTGTGAACGGGGTATTTGGTTGTCGAACACGGAACGTGTTCGACAACAAAATACCCTGTTCACACGTTCGAACATCACTTCAAACACATGTCTGTTGAACCGCGTTCGACGAACCGTTTGACCGTGTACACCCCCCATAATAATATGTATATTCCACAAATAAACCAATAAAAATGCATATTTTTTTCACGGAACGAGTTCGACAACCAAATACCCCGTTCACACGTTCGAACATCACTTCAAACATTGTCTGTCGAACCGCTTTTACGGGTTTGTAAGTAAATCAATCTAATTTTTACTGAACTTGTTTGATAAAAAAAAAATTATTGTAATTTGTATTGTTAGGGGAATATATATTTTGGATGTGATATATTTGTGGACATCTTTCACTTTTAGCAAGTTGCAATGTCGAACGATCGCATTATAAGCGATTTGTTCCGGTTTTACGTCACGGACTCCTTTTTTTTTACAAAGGGCTAGGACGGTTGCCGTCTTGCAAAGGACTTGTTTTGGCAGATGTAATCGTTACCCTGAGTGCATGCCCTTGCTAACCTCAGACCGTGACGGGGCGCGAACCCTCGACCTGACGCCTCAGAGTCGCGGACGCTACCGCTTGAGCCACGGTGACTACCGCATTATAAGCGATTTATCTTTCATAAAAGGTCATTTTTACACACCTGTTTGTGGAATAAGTACATTGTGTACGATGCTTGTGAAACAAGCTTTGTTTGTTAGCAAATTGTCTGTATAATGTGTGCATTATCGGCTTATTTTGTGAAATATTATTCAATGTAATTCAAATATTTGTAGGATATGTTTATTGAATTAATAGTCGTTCATTGTTAATATATATCAGCAACTAGTAAAATCAGTCAAGTAAAAAACATAAATATCTGATTAATGAAGAAGTTGACAAGCGATAACAATGCACAAACACCTCCCCCCTGCATCTCTGTTCCTCTGCACTTTCTCGTTTTCATGATGCCAGGGCCCGACAAGAGGGATTTTATTTGCCTGTCAGGGTATCACACTCATAAAAAAGAATAAAATTTATACTAATAGACGAACTATTCTGATATTCAAAATATGTATGTTATCTGAAACGGGAACAGCTGTTGGAGCAGCGGTTAGAGCACTCGGTTGGGAAAGTGAAAGACCCGCGATCAAGTCCCCCACAGGGCGCTAGGACAGGCATCCAACTTTATTTTTCTATTAATAGCGATACGAGAAATGGTAATGAACATGGTGCCCGAAATGTATAGAACCAATGTAACATTCTAATTATTCTTATTAATTTACTCATATAAATATAAAAAATGTCATTAACACTGGAGGAAATATCAGCAAAGCTGGATGTAGAGGTAAGAGGTGAATAACTTAAATTCCAGACAAACTGGAAGGAATCCAGCAACACACTGCAATTGGAAGGCTGATTCCAGACGTTGTAAAAGCCTCGGCATAATTATAAAATTTAGTTGCACTGATTATTTATAAGCTAAAAATCCCTTTTATATTGGGTGAAAAAAATGTCAACAGTGTTCCCAGAAAAAAAGAGATGTTTGGAACTAATTCTAGAAAGTCTAATAGGAATCTATTAACACATTCCAGTCGGTTATCTGGTTCCAGTAGTCGCCGTGGCTCATGCGGTAGCGTCCGCGACTCTGAGGCGTCAGGTCGAGGGTTCGAGCCGCGTCACGGTCTGAGGTTAGCAAGGGCATGCACTCAGGGTAACGAGTACATTTGCCAAAACAAGTCTTTCGCAAGAAGGCAACCGTTCTGGCCCTTGGTAGAATAGGGAGTCCGTGACGTAAAACCGGAACAACAACAAGTCGGTTAGCTGGTTCCAGGCTCTTTACAAATATACGCAGTTACATTCCAGCAAGATAACAAGTTAGCGTATTATTACTATTACGCTAATAAACTGAAATGCCTTTGGCATGCTTCGCGTCGAAGATTGCACATAGGCTTTTATGAAAATAAAGAACTTTTAGAAGTATTTACCTAGGTCTAAACTAATTTCTAATGCGTATTTTTAAGCAATGGGCTCTTGAATATAAAGGGGGGTTTACACGGTCAAACGGTTCGTCGAACGCGGTTCGACAGACAAGTGTTTGAAGTGATGTTCGAACGTGTGAACGGGGTATTTGGTTGGCGAACACGGAACAAATACCCTGTTCACACGTTCGAACATCACTTCAAACACTTGTCTGTCGACGAACCATTTGACCGTGTAAACCGTCCATAAGAGTCTGGGGTCAGGTTCTCGCATAAATTTGTATGTCATAAAAAAAATTATTAATATTTTTCAGAGTCAAAGCCTCAGTAGTGCTAATAATATGAATGATTATGCTCTTGAATATAGAGTGCCTGAGGTGCGGTTCTCGCGTATATCTATAAATGCCAACACAAAACTTATATATTATTTCAGAGTCTCAGCCTCAGTAGTGCCTATTATATGAATGAATATGGAGTGCCTGAGGCACGGTTCATGCGTCATTGACATGCACCATGAAAATATAAAATTTATTTATTCAGTCCGCCCCGTCACGGACTGAGGTTAGTAAGGGCATACACTCAGGGTAACGATTACATCTGCCAAAACAAGTCTTCCGTAAGAAGGCAACCGTCCTAGCCCTTAGTAGAAAAGAGAGTTCGTGACGTAAAACCGAATCCATATATTTCTCAAGGAAACAGGTGTAGCGACGCCGTAAAATACTCGACTCGGGGGGGGGGGTGATGGACCTGGGTTCGAGTCCACGACGGGGTGAATAGGAAGGGCATCCAGCCTTCATTCTACATCTTCAATCCGTCTGTGCCCACCCCCAAATTGGGGGTGGACACACAAAACTAAAAAATATCTATAAAAAAAATATCTATAATTTTCAAGATCCAAACTACTGTAACTGTAAATTACTATTTTTATAAAAGTCCCTTTGGTAGGGTCCGCGTGTAAATTTACACATACTGTGAAAAATAAAAGCAAAATTGCAATGGTATTATTTAAAGCCCAGACTCTTGTAAATGTAATGTATGCATATATTGGGCACATGAAATGGAGTGTCTGCGCTACAGTTTGCATTAAAATATTACAAAAAAATATAAGCGCAACTTTAACCATTATGTTCTTCAGAGCATCTGTGGTACTTTTCGAATGTAAATTTATGTATACTAAAACAAATGAGTCAAAATATTGACACATTTATATTTTTTCTTGTTTATTGAACAATATATGTAACATTGCATACTTATTACACCCACTGAGTGTCTGTGGTACGGTTTGCATGCAGAAATATTTTTTCATGCCATAAAAATATATGCATAACATCTACACTCGCATTTTTCAAGGGTTAAATGTCTGTGCCTAATTATTTCAGTTATTGCGCTAATGGAATGGAGTGTCTGCGGTACGGTCCACGTAACAATGCTTTCCATTAAGATTAAGGGCAATTATATATAACTCTGTGGCTCTAGATCTGCTGCACTGACAAAATGTCACTTTTTTAAGTCTTTAGGTCATAGTATAGAGTGCCTGTGGTATGGTCCCCATGTAAATTAGTTATGCTATAACAAAAAGTACTTTGTTTATATATATATATATATATATATATATATATATATATATATATATATATATATATATAATATAGATATATAGAGAGAGAGAGAGAGAGAGAGAGAGAGAGAGAGAGAGAGAGAGAGAGAGAGAGAGAGAGAGAGAGAGAGAGAGAGAGAGAGAGAGAGAATCTTTGACTTACCCTGACTTGTGCTTCCTTTAAGTTTAACCAAAGTGCAATTTCTTCTCTGGCACTCAAATCGGGATATCTGGAAAGAATAATTAAAATAGATGAGTAAATAAATAGAAAAAAAAATAATGAATTCATAACAGTAAGTAGATAAATAAATAGTCACTCCATGCACAGTAGAAATTTGTAGGCAGATAATGTATGTATATATATATATATATATATATATATATATATATATATATATATATATATATATATATATATATATATATATATATATATATCAGCTAACTTTTAAAACTGAGCCTCAGAGCTATCCTAGAACCTAGCACATGAAACTTGATATTCTTTAAACCCTTAAAATAGCTACCCATCGAAAGACCTAATAACTCAAGGTTCCTTAGAATAATAACAATAATAAAAATAAAAATAGTAATAATAATAATAATAATAATAATAATAATAATAATAATAATAATAATAATAATAATAAAAATAATAATAATAATAATAATAATAATAATAATAATAATAATAACAAGAACACTAATAATAACGACTCCACCATTGATTCATTTTTGTAATAAAATTTCTTTGTTTTCCCTTTTGTTACGTGACATCCAAATACATGTTTGAGATCTACCCATTTGTTTCAGTAATGTTCCTTCTTTTCAGTGACGTCCAATGCCCTTTCTATCTACCTCTTATTTGATTCAATAATAAATAAAAGTGATAATGATAATAATAAAAAAAATAATTTTGGCTATAGGCAAAATGAGAAAAAATATGGAAGAAGATGCAAAATCTTATTGAGTTGATATAACATTATAGATGATAATATTAATGATGATAATAATAATAAGTTATTATTAGTATTACTATTATTATTATAATAGGGAGACCAGCGGTAGATTTATCTATTCAAATTAGATTTTTCATTCAAGTTTGTATATTTAAGTTTGGTTTGGTGCAACAATTTTTCTTGTCTAGCTAACTTGCACGATTGTTATTATTATTTATTTTTTTTATAGATTGAATCCAAGGAAACATTATTTATTCAAATATCTGTGATGTTGCTTTTACTCTTTTACGTCTAATAGAATCGAGAGAATTATATTTGAGATTATTACTCTTTATTTTTGCTATAAGAGTAAGTGGACCTTATCTATAAATATGAGAGATACCTTTTTACTTCTGTTTCTCGAATAAAACCAATATATAGCATCTCATCAATTATATGAAGAAATTGGTTCAAAGAAGACATGTGACCCTTATCAACTTTCGAGTGATATCTTTTTTATTTTCCTCCTCCTCCTGGTACTTCCAATGAAAACTCATCCAGCTACTTATTTTTAAACGAAACTTATTTTTTTTCGTATTTTTGTTTACGAAACTATTATAGATCTCATTTACTTGAAATAATTGTAGTCACCGTGGCTCAAGCGGTAACGTCCGCGAATTTGAGGCGTCAGGTTGAGGGTTCGCGCTCCGTCACGGTCTGAGGTTAGCAAGGGTATGCACTCAAGGTAGCGATTACATCTGCCAAAACAAGTCCTTCGCAAGAAGGCAACTGTCCTAGCCCTTGGTAGAAAAGGGAGTCCGTGACGAAAAACCGGGACTTGTACTTGAAATAATTCTGTCTTTTTTTCTCTGGTATTTCTACTTTTCTCTCCAACGAACCATATCTAATCTCAATTTTCAGATAATTCTTTTCTTTTCCTCCTTTACATTATCGTTTAAATAATTCTTTGCTGGCTCTTTTTCTTGCCTAACTTAAAAATCATTCCTTATTTACTTGCAATACTCTCTCTCTCCATTTTCTTTTGCTCTGTCAACTCCATTTTCATCTTAAGAAGCCTTATTTATCCTAGAGATTATTCATTATATATTTTATATTCTTCTTTCCTCTAATTTCCTCGCAAATTAAGCCTATAAAATTCATTTTTGTTATTATCCCTCTTTCTCTTCTTCTCTTTCTATCTCTTTTTCTGACACTCGAGTAAAAGAGTTTCTCGTCAGGACAACTGCCCTTGGTATGATTACCACTTAGGATAATTGTTCCCAAAACAACTGTCACTTAAGTATTTAGCAATGAGTACAATAAATTACAGTTGTTAGCAAGGGCATACACTCAGGATAACGATTACATCTGCCAAAACAAGTCCTTTGCAGAAAAGGGAGTCCGTGACGAAAAACCGGAAAAATGGATTACAGTTGTAGTTTTCGCACCTCATATTACTGACCTTACATTCTTACATATTTATACTATGGGAAAGTGTACGTAACCAGGTACGTATTTGTATTATGGGAAAGTGTATGTATCCAGGTACGTACTTGTACTATGGGAAAGTGTTCGTATCCAGATACGTATTTATACTATGGGAATGTGTACGTCTCCAGGTACTATTTGTACTATGGGGAAAGTGTACGTATCCAGATACGTATCTGTACTACGGGAAAGTGTACGTATCCAGCTTTGGAGATATAGCTACTTGTGGTTGATATCATTTTCTTGTGTTTCTCAACCTCCTGTCTTTTTTTACCCCTTTTCTAACAAAACCAATCATACCTTATTCGTCTATACTTATTTATCAGATCATGCCTTTACTCTTCCCTCCTCCACTTCACTTTTGGAACAAATATGTATGCCTTATCCATCTACTTTTAAAATACTTCTTTTTCCTCATCGATTATCTTTTTTTCTACTAAATTCGGTATACGCTTTATTGCTGAGATAATTATCATCTTGTTCTCCTCGCTCTCCATACTTCTAGCAAAAATCATGAATACCCATTAAAACTATTTTTGAGATCATGCCTTTGTTCTTCGTCTCTCTTCATCTACTTCTGTCTAAGATTCCAAATTTTCCCCATCTATTAAATTTGAGATTGGCATTTTCCTCCTCCTCATTATATGTCTGTCGGGTATAACCAAATTCACCTCTATCTCATCTAATTTTAAGATCATTTATTTTTCGCTCTCCTTTTTTTCTAACAACCAAGCACAACCTGTCAATGATCCTATTTTTTTAAAGATAATGCCGTTTCTTCTCTTTCCTTTTCTCTCTCTTTCTAAGTACATATTGATTTACATGTAAGACATTACTCCTCTCTTTATTTAACAAAACCAAGTATGCCTTAAGTATATAGGTATTTTTAGTGAATACTTTCCCCCCTCTCTTATCAATTGGCGAGTTGAATCCCTCCCCCACTGCCGAGGCCGAGTAACACTCGCCAAGCGGCCTCATCTCACAGGTACTGTGTAGAGATTTGTATAGCTCACGGATTGGTCGATGCAGCGACTGCTTCTTCCATTCTACTTCCAAACTCTGGAACTCTCTTCCTCCCTCTGTCTTTCCTAATTCTTATGACCTATCTTCCTTTAAAAACAGGACCTATCGTCATCTCAGGGCCTAATCATCCATATCTCTAGGTCTTCTGTACTTTGACTATTTTTTTCTGTCTGTTGTTTCCCTTTGTGTAATATTACCTCATCTCTGCCTTGTCCTTAACTTTTTCCTTTCCTTTTTCTTGGTGTTTTCTCATGCCAGGGTCTTTACTGATGAGGACAGTTTTTGCCTGTCCCGGTGTCACACAAAAAAATATGGCCTATCAGAATCATACATATGGCAAATCTACTCGACTAGCGATAATGCAGTGTTTACTCTTTTCTTTCTACTATTTTTTTCTGTTTACTAATTACACCTTAACTTTTATTTTTGAATTTATTTTTGAGGTAATTCTCTTTTTCCTTCTTTCCCTTTTTGTCTAACTAAAAGTAATTATTTTCCTCTTCTTATACTCTCTTGCGTCTAAAAACGAATTCTCTTTCACCTCTTCTGCCCTTTTGTCTAACAGAAACGAAGTACACTAATCTATCGACTTATATCTGTTATCTTCATGTGTGAACCCTCATAAATAACTGCGATAACCTTCCATTTGTACAACAACTTTATAACCTTGGTATAAACACACTAGATTTTCCTACAACTCGTCTCTTACTTGATATTAAACATTCTTATCTGATATTCATAAAAATTCTATTTAAGGTTTATTGTTTCTTAATATTTTCTTAAGTAATTTTTGTTTTTCTATTACAATGTGAAAAAAAGCTATACTCTGAGGTTAAGACTAAAAATTGCTAGTTTTTCTTAAGAAAATGTTCAGGATAAGATCCCATAAATCTAACAGCGAACTCTCTAAATCTGCTGAGTTGAGAGGACAATTATAAGCTCGCTGCACACTCATTATGATTGATTCGGTTTTACGTCTCGAACTCCCTTTTCTAGTAAGGGCTAGGACGGATGCCTTCTTGCGAAGGACTTGTTTTGGCAGATGTAATCGCTAAGGGGGGTTTACACGTTCGAACATCACTTCAAAAACTTGTCTGTCGAACCGCGTTCGACGAACCGTTTGACCGTGTAAACCCCCCTTTACCCTAAGTGTATGCCCTTATTAACTTCAGTCCATGACGGGGCGCGAACCCTCAACCTACCGACACAGAGTCGTGGACGCTACCATTTAGCCACGGAGACTACTCTTCACACTATTATGATTATGAGAATAAAAAACATACATCTAGGAAGAATTGTTTCTTCGTGTGGAAACTATTAGTCATGAATTAAATCATAATTCCTTTTTTGTCATCTTAGGCATGGTGGCATCCATTAACTGAGCGGGTCGAGAGAGTTGGCCATTAGAGGTGAAAAGGAAGTGAATAGTGGACAAAATATCTTTGTAAATCGCCTAGAAGGTGATTTACAAAGATATTTTTTCAACTATTCACTTCCTTTCACATCTCATGGCCAACTCTCTCGACCCGCTCAGTTAAGGATGCCACCATACCTAAGATGACAACAAAAGGAATTATGATTTAATTCATGACTAATAGTGGAAAAAATATCTTTGTAAATCGCCTAGAAGGTGATTTACAAAGCTATTTTTTCTACTATTCACTTCCTTTCACATCTAATGGCCAACTCTCTCGACCCTCTCAGTTAATGGATGCCACCATTCCTAAGATAACGAAAAAGGAATTATGATTTAATTCATGACTAATGGGCGGTTTACACGGTCAAACGGTTCGTCGAACACGGAACGTGTTCGACAACCAAATATCCCGTTCATACGTTCGAACATCACTTCAAACACTTGTCTGTCGAACCGCGTTCGACGAACCGTTTGACCGTGTAAACCCCCCTTAGTAGTGGAAAAATATCTTTGTAACTCACCTATTTCTGGCAAATGTGGCCTCCAGTTCTTGCAACTGTTGTGAGGTGAAGTGAGTCCTTTGTCTTCGCTGCCTTTTCTTCTTGCTTTTGTCGTCTTCGGATTCACCTGCACACGACTGGGAGGGTTTTTCGCCCACGTCTGAAAATTAGAAAAAAAAAAACATTTGAATCATTCTATTAATTTCAGGGGTAGTTTACAATTTTGCGGGCCATGCCGCTCAACGACCTCACCCCTCTGCTCAAGTAAGTAGTTCGACCCTAACCTGTATGATGGGGGGGTTCCAATTGGGCGAAGCCCCCCCCCCTGGCTAAGAGATTAGGTAGGTATTTTTAGTTAGGATAGTAAAAAATTGTTTCGTATGCCTATTGTCGCCATTTTTGTTGTGTATTCATCCGCAAGTTCTCTAGTTAGAGCCTAGCGCCATCTATTGGTAGGTTTTGAGCATTAGTATGGTCCGCAAAACTGTAGGTGCACCAATTTCAGTACACATGGTATCAGAAGAGGAAATGTTCAAGGATATGTAAAGACTGAAAGTGGGAAAAAATAAGATTAGTTAATTATTTAATTGTTCTCACTGCACATGATACCCGGCCTCAGTAGTTCATTGGTTGAAGTCGGAAAGTGACAAGCCTGAAAAACGCGGATTAGATCCCCCAGAGGTACGTTATGAAGGGTTTTCAGCTTTAAAACCCCCTGTATTATTTATCTGAGCACTAAAAAACCGTAAAAAAAATATACCATACTACGATATGTTATGTACAATAGAATAACAGGCGCGAAATTTGGGAAAATTTTGAAGTATTATTCCATTATGTTAATTGTGGACCGCTGTAGTGTAACGGTAGAATGCTCAACTTGGTAGGAGACGGACCAGCGTTCGAACCCTCAGCGGAACGACAAGAAGGGTATCCAGCCTAATTTCCACAACTTCAATCCATGTTCACCCCCAAATGGGGATGAATAGGGATACATACAATGGTAAAAAAAAATATATATTGGTTACTTGTGTTACTGGGATATTTAGTATAAAAAAAATATTTAGCATTTTTGGAAATGAAAAAGAATGCAGTTATTCAATTTCTTTCATGACATCCGACACAATGAGGTTAAATATTGCACGTTAAGCTTTTATTGGTTGGTGAATATGTCTTCTGATTTTTCTTGCATACACTGCAAGTACTATTTTAGGTTAATTATTGATTGACCAATAAGTTCTTTCTCTTTACATTTTGCTAGGAAGCGCTCTTGCGCTCAAGGTTAGGTTATTTAAACAAGCTTAGATAAGACACTTTATTTTTGTTAAAGTTTTGCTGATTACCTAATACTCTTACTAATATATAGGGTAGTTCACAGTTTAGAGGGCCAAGCCGCTTACCGACCTCATCCCTCCACTCAGGTAAGTAGTTTGACTGAAGGTTAGGTAAGTATTTTTAGTTAGGATAGCAAGATGGGGGAGTCGAGGGGGGCGAAGCCCCCCTGACTAAGAGGTTAGGTAAGTATTTTTAGTTAGGGTAGTAAAAAATGGTTTCGTATGCCTCTTTCACCATTTTTGTTGTGTTCATCCGCCAGTTCTCTAGTCAGAGCCTATCGCCATCTATTGGTAGGTTTTGAACATTGGTATGCCCCGCTAAACTGTAGTAGGTGTTCCCTAATATATTCATCAAAATTTGTTATGCGCGATGCATGCACACTTGACTAGATTTCTACTCTAATATGTGTTTCTCTTATTATTACATCATCCATTCCTGACATGAATTTAAACGCGGCCATCTTCTATAAGAATAGATTAGATATGGTGGGTTATAGCTTTCAAAGAATTTGTTGGTTGACTTACAGTTTATCTACTGAAACTAATTAAAGTACAAAAATGTAAACAAAAAAATTATTGGTTACATACGCTACTGGGATGTTAAATATAAAAAAATGAGCACGGTTGGAAATGAAAAAGAATGGAGTGATTCCATTTATGTTTTTATCATTATTTCCTTATTGCGAATTACGTTATCGTAAACACTTCGTCATTGCGAATACCATATAGCATCTTTTAATTACCCTGGTAAAGGTCCAGTATAACTCCGACACCTTAATTTTGGTCTATATATATTTTTTTTGTTTTTGCAAACCTTCACAAAACCCTTTGTATACATATAATACATTAGTAAAAAGTGGCTGAAAGCACATTCTGCAATAATAGTAACAAACCATCTAGGGAAAATTTGCTCAAGTAACACTGTAAGATATTTAACGAAATCTATACTGACCCCCTAAGCCTGGGCTTTACCTAACCTAATCGTAAAGGTACGTTAGGTAAAGCACGGGCTTAGGGTGTCAGTATAATTTCCTTAAATGCCTTACAGTGTTACGTGAGTTAGGGATTTTTCCAGGTTTAACTAGGGATTTTTTCCGACACTGAAAATTTCCCTAGATTGTGTATTATTATTATTGCAGAATGTGCTTTCCGACAGTTTTTTTTTTTTACTAATGTATTATATGTATACAAAGAATTTTGTGAAAGTTTGGAAGAAAATAAACCAAAATTAAGGCGTCGGAGTTAGACTGGACCTTTACCATTACCCAAAATTAACATATACTCT
>JAXCGZ010009655.1:70000-75000 GCA_037179515.1 Halocaridina rubra
AAAATTCATGATCAAACCAGAACTCGTAATAATGGATTTAAGCTTGATAAATTTAGGTTCAGAAGGGAAATTGGTAAAAATTGGTTTGGTAATAGAGTAGCTGATGCATGGAACAAGCTTCCTAGTATGATAGTAAACGCCAATACCTTAGACACCTTCAAATGTAGATTAGATAGACATATGACAGAGGTAGGGTGGGTATGAATAGGTTAGTGCTTATTAGAAAAATCATAAAAAGAAAAACAGAATAAATAAGTAGAGTAGAATAGAATAGGTTAGACATGCTGAAAATACAATTCAAAAATGGAGCTGCCTCGTGTGTGCCAGTAGGCATGTTGCAGTGTCCTCTATTCTTATGTTCTTATGTTCTTAACTATACGTCCTAGGTTCGAGTTCCGGTCGGGGTAAAAAATGATTCATGTTTTCACATATGTAATGTGCTTGCTTGCTTATATATATATATATATATATATATATATATATATATATATATATATATATATATATATATATATATATATATATATACATATATATATATATATATATATATATATATATATATATATATATATATATATATATATATATGTATATATATAACCAATTAAGCACATTACATATGTGAAAACATGAATAATTTTTTACCCCGACCGGGACTCGAACCTAGGACTTATGATTACTAAGTCAAGGCGCTACCACTACACCACAGAAGGTTAAAAGGAATCCAACCTTATAGCTTATATCTGCTATACTTAGGAATGAACGCATTCTAACTGAATGCCACTATGTTCATATTACAGATTCCCCAACCTCACTCGTGGCTTCATTTTAGCATTTAATTCAATTCCCAATCTCATTCGTGCCATGAAATAACCAATTAAGCACATTACATATGTGAAAACATGAATCATTTTTTTACCCCGACCGGGACTCGAACCTAGGACTTATGATTACTAAGTCAAGGCGCTACCACTACACCACAGAAGGTTAAAAGTATAGCAGATATAAGCTATAAGGTTGGATTCCTTTTCACCTTCTGTGGTGTAGTGGTAGCGCCTTGACTTAGTAATCATAAGTCCTAGGTTCGAGTCCCGGTCGGGGTAAAAAAATGATTCATGTTTTCACATATGTAATGTGCTTAATTGGTTATTTCATGGCCCGAATGAGATTGGGAATTGAATTAAATGCTAAAATGAAGCCACGAGTGAGGTTGGGGAATCTGTAATATGAACATAGTGGCATTCAGTTAGAATGCGTTCATTCCTTAGTATAGCAGATATAAGCTATAAGGTTGGGGTCCTTTTAACCTTCTGTGGTTTAGTGGTAGCGCCTTGACTTAGTAAACATAAGTCCTAGGTTCGAGTCCCGGTCGGGGTAAAAAAATGATTCATATATATATATATATATATATATATATATATATATATATATATATATATATATATATATATATATATATATATATATATATATATATATACACATACATGCATACATGCATACATACATACATACATACATACATACATACATACATACATACATGAATGCATGCATGCGCACATGCGTACGTACGTACGTACGTATTTACGTACATACATACATACATGAATGCATGCATGCGCACGTGCGTACGTACGTACGTACCTACATACATACATACATACATACTGTACTTTGACTGTTTTTTCTGTCTGTCGTTTTCCTTTGTGTAACATTACCTCATCTCTGCCTTGCCCTTAAGCTTTTTCTTTTCCTTCGTCTTGGTATTTTCTCGTGCCGGGGCATTTATTGATGAGGGCAGTTTCTGCCTGTCCCGGGTCACACTCTTGAAAAAAAAAACATACATACATACATACATACATACATACATACATACATACATACATACATACATACATACATACATACATACATACATACATACATACATACATACATATATACATATTTTATACCTTGAACCACAAAAAATTGTATTTAAATATTTTACCTTTGAGGATTAGCATGGAAAATAAATAGGATTATCCGATCCCAGGTATTAGTCGGTGGAAAATGTGTATTTTTTCTTTCCTTATTTCCTACTATTGAGCAGATTTGCAACACACATACACGCGCACACACACAAATATGCATGCACACACTTATATATTTGTATATATATATATATATATATATATATATATATATATATATATATATATATATATATATATATATATGTATATATATATATATATATATATATATATATATATATATATATATATATATATATATATATATATATAAACATATATTCTTAATAATAGTAATATTACATACATATTACACATGTCTCATTCCCCATTGTAAGGGGAGTGGCCGAGCCAAGAAATGCGCATTCACCACGACCTATACATACCTCAACCACTTCTCTCAGCTCCTTGGGGGAAAGGTTTTGCCATGTCTCCTCCCCTTCCATCCTTCTTGGGCCACCTATTATGTAGGAGGGCAAGGATATGCTACAATGAGCCACGACAGCCACAGCTGGTTTATCCCCAGCGCTTCATCACATGGCAAGTCCCCTCACACTCGTCCATCACAGTTCACTGAGCTAGCTGGTGCGAGAATTCCCTTTGGCCCGCGTCATCTATGAACAGTCCTACTCCACTCATTCCTGTCTCTTGCACGTATTCTTCCCTGTTCCACTGAAACATCCTCTAGCTATCAGTGCTCTTTTCACACCATCCATCCATCTCAGTCAAGATCTCCCTCTTGACCTAACTCCAATCACTTCTCCACTCCACACTCTCTTCACTATTTGGTTGTCGAACAGAACGTGTTCGACAACCAAATACCCCGTTTACACGTTCGAACATCACTTCAAACACTTCTCTGTCGAACCGTGTTCGACGAACCGTTTGACCGTGTAAACCCCCCTTAAGAAAAAAATGGATTCCACTCCCAAGTAGGCTTTTCAGCCTGTAAGTTTAATCAATCGAACAAACAATCATTGAGAAAGTGTTGCTGGGGAATTTAGGCTGAATGCCATTCCTATCGTCCTATTGTGGTCTCGATCACGGGTCCATCAAGAATGAGAATGAAAAAATTACGGTGATGATTGATTCGGTTTTACGTCTCGAACTCCCTTTTCTACTAAGGGCTACGACGGATGCCTTCATGCGAAGGACTTGTTTTGGCATGTGTAATCGTTACCCTGAGTGTATGCCCTTGCTAACCTCAGTCCGTGACGGGGCGCGAACCCTCGACCTGCCGACACAGAGTCGCGGACGCTACCATTTAGCCACAGAGACTACGCAATGAAAAAATTACGGTATTTAATGTAATCGAATTACCATCATTGGACAAGAATCAATTCACTCCTTTAGTGTTTGGAATACCCATGAAGAGAGGGTCAATGACCCAGAATATTCTCTTCAAGACTTGTCGAAGTCATAGGAGCGAAAATTGCAGAATCCAAAGAACTCCTTAATTCATGGTTGCATTATCTCCTTGAGACAAGGTCCCACAGTAAGGAACAAAATGTAATGGTATCTAGGCTTTGGGTACGTACTTCTTAAAATCAGATCATGAAATAAAACAAATTTTACATAATTGAGGAAAGTTGGCGCTCGAGTGTTTTTTTTTTTTTCTTTAAGCCCATTCGAGAACTAGAGTGAATAGTTGTAATGCCAGTATCCAACTGAAGCTGGGAAGAGAATGTTCATTTGATATTTCTTGCTTCGGTATTAGTACTAGAAGTAGTAGTACTAGAAGTAGTAGTAGTAGTAGTAGTAGTAGTAGTAGTAGTAGTAGTAGTAGTAGTAGTAGTAGTAGTAGTAGTAGTAGTAGTAGTAAAATCCAGAATTCTCTGTACCATGTTTCAAGTACTGCATCTCTCTCTCTATCTATCTGTTTATCTATCTCACACACACACACATACACACGAAGACACATTATATTCACACAGTAGAGAACATTCTTCTAGGGCTGTACTATTATCACTTCGTTATTTTACTGTAGAAGGCAAAAACGTAGTGAAAATGACAAAATACTTTTTAAAAAGAAAATATAAACGTGATCGTTCTCGTCTCCCGTTCTTCTTCCCTCTCACCATTTTTTGGATCAATCCCTCCAATAAACATTTTGACCGAAAGGTCATGCCCACCTTTAACACTTCCTCTAAGGTCATGCTGGGGTCAACTCGCACTCAGGTCATGAAATATCAGAGGTCATAAATATATAAAGGATTTAAATACAGTAAACTTAAAGGTTTATAAAAGTAGATAGATAGATAGAGAGATAGATAGATAGATAGATAGATAGATAAATAGATAGATAGATAGATAGATAGATAGATAGATAGATAGATAGATAGATAGATAGATAGATTGCTAGTAGAAATATTGTATCTTTATAAATTATATAGGTAAAGCTTTCCTAGAAGTGTGAAACTAACAGATAATTAGCTGAAAGATAAGAAGTGAGAGAGAAAGAGAGAAAGAGAGAGAGACTGGAGATATAATATATTAAAAGCAAGACTGATCTTATTATTATTTAAGTTACAAATAATCCACTTATTTCATTCCAAATATAAGAATCGTCTTTTAGTAATTTACTTAACTCTGATATACTACTACTACTACTACTACTACTACTACCACTACTACTACTACTACTAATAATAATAATAATAATAATAATATAATAATAATAATAATAATAATAATAATAATACTAATAATAATAATAATAATAATAATAATAATAATGATTATTATTATTATTATTATTATTATTATTATTATTATTATTATTATTATTATTATTATTATTATTGTTATTTTTATTATTATTATTATTATTATTACTATTATTATTATTATCATTATTATTATTATTATTATTATTATTATTATTATTATTATTATTATTATTATTATTATTATTATCATTAGTGTCATCATCTTTATTATAAATGACTACTCATCGATTATATGAGAGTATCTTTGTAA
>JAXCGZ010009655.1:85000-95000 GCA_037179515.1 Halocaridina rubra
ATTCTGGAACTTAAAATATGGAGGCAAAGTGCAAAGTAATATTTATAGATAAGTCAAAATTATTATTATTATTATTATTATTATTATTATTAGTAGTAGTAGTAGTAGTAGTAGTAGTAGTAGTAGTAGTAGTAGTAGTAGTAGTAGTAGTAGTAGTCATTATTATTATTATTATCAATTTAGATATAACCATTCAAATGTTTCCCAGTGGTACATGGTACGATACTGTACCATTGCCAGCTGGTCAAGACAAGCTCCCTGTCATTTGCTCGCCAAATGCCACGCGCTGTGGGCGCGAAATTGGGGTTGGGGGTGGGGGAACGGGATGGTGTCGGTGGAAACCTTTTAACACAATGGGGGATCTATTGGACGGAAGATAATTAGCACAAATTTTAACAGCCACTAGCCCCTTGACCACACTGTCAGTCTGTGTGTGACAGAGAGAGAGAGAGAGAGAGAGAGAGAGAGAGAGAGAGAGAGAGAGAGAGAGAGAGAGAGAGAGAGAGAGAGAGAGAGAGAGAGAGAGAGAAATTCGACTCCTTGATTAGGAAAGCGAGAAATTCAATTAGATAAGGTTAGATCATTGATGAATTGTGGAATAAGACATCATTTGACTTAAGGGATAATAATAATGATACTAATGAAATAATAATAATAATATATAATAATAATAATAATAATAATAATAATAATAATAATAATAATAATAATAATATTAATAATAATAATAATAATAATAATAATAATAATAATAATAATAATAATAATAGTAATAGTAATAGTAATAATAATAATAATAATAATAATAATAAATATAATAATAATAATGATAATAATAATAACAATAATAATAATAATAATAATAATAATAATGATGAAACAATAATAATAATAATAATAATAATAATAATAATAATAATAATAATAATAATAAAATTAATAATAATAATAACAATAATAATAATAATAATAATAATAATAATAATAATAATAATAATAATAATAATAATAATAATAATAATAATAATAATAATAATAATAATAATAATAATAATAATAATAGTGATGATTTATCAATCTATCTTTCTGCTTCTTTATCTCTGTATTTATCTATCTAAATATCTATCCATCACAAAGATACCTCAAAGCATCGACTATGGGAAAAAAATAACACAATAATGGCTGTCTAAGTTCATTACAAAGCCCCATGAAAGGATCAAAATCCCATAAATATACAGATCTCTCTTTTTTTGGCAGTCTTTAATCACTTCATACATAAGTGTGAACTACCGGCATCATAAGACAAGGTCAAAGAAATGGTCAGACGAGGTCAGTTTACACCAAGGTGTGACTATTAGCGTAATTAGGTTATCTACCTGTAAGTCAGTGCCCCTTTTTATATATTATTATTATTATTATTATTATTAGTAGTAGTAGTAGTAGTAGTAGTAGTAGTAGTAGTAGTAGTAGTATATAAACCAGAGTTGCATAAGAGTTAACATTTAGAACAGGGAATGAATATAACAAAACAGAGATAAGAAAAAAGACAGAAAAGAGAGAGAGAGAGAGAGAGAGAGAGAGAGAGAGAGAGAGAGAGAGAGAGAGAGAGAGAGAGAGCATGCTTTTTTTGGTCAACATGAAATCCACCAAAAGGTGATATCCAGTTCAGCCTTAATCTACTCCAGCCTAATTGGCTTGTTTATCCCTCTCTTTATCCAACCCCTCCACCAATCCCCTTTTACCTCCCCCATCCCCTCATCATGGGAGGAGGGAATCTTGTTTTACCTTATTTTTGCACTCAATGCGTTTTTTCACCTCTTTTTAAAGTTTATGTTTTATTTAGAACTCTTTTGTTTTAGGTTTTTTGTGTGTGGTTTATTTTCTTTATTATTTTTTCATCTCATTTATCTTTCTTCTCTCACTTCTGTTAATTATAATTTTCTATTTTGGAAATTTTAACCCTTTTCATTTATCATTTCACAAATTCTTGCTTCCTTTTGCGCTTTATTTATTAATACTATTCTATTTTTTGTAACTATTTTTAAATTCTTTGTTTCATTTCTATTTTACAAGACCTTTTAATAAATCTAATTTTCTTTTATTTTTTAAATATAGCTACAGGGAGGAAGGTCTTTAAAAAAGAGGGCATCATTGCTTCACAAATAACAATTCTTGTGTCTCTTTGAAGAGGTACATTGGGGGTCATCCCTCCCCCCTTCCCCTCAGCCATATATGAATATATAGATTTATTTAAATTCTATACTTATCAAGAACTAATTACAAGAGCATTTTAGTTAGTTCTATGTGTGGGGTGTTGTTGCCCCGTCACGGTCTGAGGCTAGCAAGGGCATGCACTCAGGGTAACGACTACAACTGCCAAATCAAGTCCTTCGTAAGAAGACAACCGTCCTATCCCTTGGTAGAAAAGGGAGTCTGTGACGTAAAACTGCAACATGTGTGGGGTGTTGTTCAGCTGGTCCAGTTAATTCTATGGCTGGGGTATTGTTCAATTGATCCTTTTTCTCCAATTATATTCCACGCCAGAATATTTCCCTCCATGACCTTCCACTATCCATTATACCTTCCATGTCAGCTTTTTTTACGTCCATCAGTTCGTCTTCCACCTGCTACCTCAGTGATTTCCTCTACATCAGTATCTGTCCATCTAGCCACTCAAGCTCACCACCCTTCTATCCATTACACCTTGCACGGAAGCTTCTATCCATTTAATTCTATGGCGCTTTACCTCTCTGTCGATTTTGCCCTATACATTACCTTCTATCCCTTACTCCAGCCCACTAATACCCAACGTCATCATCTGTCCCTCTATTCTTTAGGCGCCTCCATATCTCCCTCCAGGATACCCTCCACATCCGCATCTGTCCATCCATACATTCTGGCCTCCAAGTTATCTCATGTGCCTCTATCCTCTCTACCCCTCTATCTCTTATCCCTTACTCCAGCCCACTAATACCCAACGTCATCATCTGTCCCTCTATTCTTTAGGCGCCTCCATATCTCCCTCCAGGATACCCTCCACATCCGCATCTATCCATCCATACATTCTGGCCTCCAAGTTATCTCATGTGCTTCTATCCTCTCTACCCCTCTATCTCTCCCTCCGATATATCCTCCACGTCAGCATCTGTCCCTCTATCCACTCTAGCCCTGCCAACCCCCATATCATTTATGTTCAGCTGCTCTGGTTTTCACCCACATGTAATCCTCCACACGCCTCATTTCCTCCTCTTCAATAAAAGAAGAAGAAGAAGAA
Source organism: Halocaridina rubra (assembly GCA_037179515.1). NCBI lineage: Eukaryota > Metazoa > Arthropoda > Malacostraca > Decapoda > Atyidae > Halocaridina > Halocaridina rubra. The sequence continues at coordinate 88,275 of JAXCGZ010009655.1, forward strand.
GAAGAAAAGAAGAAGAAAAGAAGAAGAAGAAGAAGAAGAAGAAAAGAAGAAGAAAAGAAGAAGAAGAAAAGAAGAAGAAAAGAAGAAGAAGAAGAAGAAAAGAAGAAGAAAAGAAGAAGAAAAGAAGAAGAAAAGGAGAAGAAGAAGGAGGAGGAGGAGGAGGAGGAGGAGGAGGAGAAGAAGAAGAAGAAGAAGAAGAAGAAGGAGGAGGAGGAGGAGGAGGAGAAGGAGAAGGAGAAGAAGAAGAAGAAGAAGAAGAAGAAATGTAGTAGCTGTATGACTACTAATTCTGTTACAACCAGTAGAATATTCAGTGGTAACAGTGAATGTATTTTAAAACAGTAATAGTGAGAAAAGGACGAAGTAAGTAAGTGAGCAAGAAAGAGTAAAAGTATAGTAGTAGTGTTAGTATTATTAATAGCAGAAAAAGTAATAGTAGTAGAGCAAGAAGAAGAGGATGCGGTAGGGATTTTTTATTTTTTTATTTATTCAGATAACTGTACATGGGGACATATGCACATGGGCACTCCCAGTCATATTGCAGTTGATAAACATTACAATCTATTTGGTTATGTATAAATAACATACTAATAGAATTTGCAATTAATTTTAAATATCATAGCAAGTAATTAATAATAAAATATAGTGTAATAATTGAAGAGTACTTGAAGAGTAAAGAAGTATAAATAGCAGTAGCAGCAGCAGTAGTAGTATTAGTAGTAGTAGAACGAGAAGAGGATGAGTTTGAGAAATGAGTGGAAGCAAGTAGTAGTAGTAGTAGTAGTAGTAGTAGTAGAAGTAAGTGGGGGAGAAGGAGGAGGAGGAAGAAAAGAAGAAGACAAACTCAATATCCCCAATATCCCATGGATAATCCCACAAAAGAAGGCAATAAAGTTTAACAATACCTTAACAAGATCATCTCTAAAGTTCTCCTCATCTCCCTCCCCCCCCCAACCCTTTCCAGCTTCCCTTTTCACGCCCTCAATTCCAATGATACCCTTTTCATGGGTCGGGGGTGCATGTGGAGAGGACGATGATTTAGAATTGAAAAGGCAAATCCAGTCTGTATGGAAGTCAACACGTGTGTCACCTGGTTACTAATACTGCTACCAATAATAATAATAATAATAATGATAATAATAATAATAATAATCATAATAATAAAAATAATGATAATAATGATAATAATAATAATAATAAAAAGAATAATAATAATAATAATAATAATAATAATAATAATAATAATAATAATAATAATAATAATAATAATAATAATAATAATAATAATAATAATAATTATAATAATAAGCTATAATAATAGTAATAATAATAATAATAATAATAATAATAATAATAATAATAATAATAATAATAATAATAATAATAATAATAATAACAGTAATTTTAGTATAAGTATTTTTATTATTATTATTATTATTATCATTATTATTTTTACTAAAATTACTATTATTATTATTATTATTATTATTATTATTATTATTATTATTATTAAAAGCTCCACTTTTTTATTAATTTATTCATATAACTGTACATGGGGACGTGCACATGGGTGTTAAACATTACAATCTATATTTGGTTATGTATATACACTGGCTTTAACTATGTGTCATCATTCACATAGAAATTCAAGTTAAATATTTCCACTGAAGCATTGCTACCAACATGATTCCAATCTCATACTATGGAGAAAGAAATTCTTTAACATAAGAATTCTATTCGGTTATATATTTTTTTTATTTCCCTGGACCTAAGGAACAAATATAAATTCCAGACACTCATCGAAATTCTATGATATATGTACAACGGAAATATATCATGTAGGCTAAAAGAACATATCAGCAGGCAGTCTGTTATCAGTGCTCCTTCAGCTGCATAGTGACTAATCAGGAACTTCAAAGCTGTTAGCAATAATAGTCATGTTCCAGCTCAAAATCCAGTATTTCCATAGCCTTTGTTCCTCTGGTCTTCCAGTTGGCTCAAGAAGACACAATAAAAGTGTTTGCCAGATGACAGCAGAGACTCGCCTTGGACAGATTTGGGACATCAGATGACAGCAGAAACTTGCCTTGGACAGATTTGGGATATCGATAATTTTAATCCTCAGCGATTCACGAAAGAGTAAATATACACTCCGAAATGGTTGTAGCTAATGAAGATTCTAAAGAGTATGATCTGAATATTCCTTTTCTTGCTACGAACATCCTTCACCTGGCTAATTAATGAATGCCAAAGAGTAATTTAGAAAAGAAGATGTGTACTCCATGGCATAGGTTTATTATCTGTTTATATCTGAATATCCCTTCCCTCTAAATGATACATATCACATCTTATATTCAGAAAGAGCTAAGCTCGTCACTGGAAAGACAATGGCTATATACTCCTGTATATATTTCCTCTGTATATTTTCCTTTTGTTGTTGATATTCTTGATTTGGAATGTTTTATTCTCAAATAATGAACAATGTTTGATGAAGAACAATTTTATTCAATTTATTCTCTTTGAAGAAAATGATAACTGATGATTTCTCTGTCGTTTGGCTTTGTTATTTTCTATTTTCGTTGGATATTTCCCATTCACTGAGTAGTGTGTGTCTGTGGTGTGTGTGTGTGTGTGTGTGTGTGTGTGTGTGTGTGTGTGTGTGTGTGTGTGTGTGTGTGTGTGTGTGTGCGCGCGCACGTGTCTGTGTATATGTGTGTATATATTTCAAAGCGAGTTCAGTTATTCTTAATAAGTTTTTTGAGTCGTGAAGTTTCACCCGTCTAAATATTATACAAAAACTTCCTCAGGAAGAAATCTTTAGGTAGACTTTGCTCAACATTAGGTAAGAGCACCTGCCCCTCTACCTATATTACTTTTATTCATTCATTATGTTTATCACCATCCGGTCTCCATTTCTCAAAATCCTACAAAGTTTAACAAAAGGATCGGAATCTGTATTTGATCCCTTGTTCTGTACCTCTATACAAGCCATTCTCATAAACCCTTCCCTGTCAGTTATTACTTCTACTTGATATCTCTCGCCATTAACTCTCTTAATCCCATGTAAATATGAAAAAGAAATATAAATCAGCACAAAGGCACAGAAAACAAGGTTTATCAAAAGACTGAGCATGTATACTGTATTATTTATAATGTTTTACTATGATATATTTACCCCATGTTTTGTAAAGTTTTGCAGGGGGTAAATGCACCCCAGGTAGAGGATCACCGAGTTAGAAAGTAGCACTTCAGTATGGCAAATTCGATTTTGTACACTGACTTCTCGTCCCACAAAAGGGGATCAAATTCCCTTAAGCCTAAAGTGTCATGGTCCTTATTGAAGAGGAATTGAACCGTGTTAAATGGGCACAGGGTATTATTCCCTACCACGTGCCCTTAAATTCATTACAATTTAGCTAATGCCAAAGGCCCGATTTCTTAAACAGTGTAAACCTAGGATACCACAGTGTTAGTTAGCTAGACACACACAAACGGATTTCATAAACGCATCTGACGCGGTTTTGTGCATGGCTAGGATCCCGTACGGGATCCTAGCCATACACAGAACCGCGTCAGATGCGTTTATGAAATTCATTTGTGTGTGTCTAGCTAACTAATACTATGGTATCCTAGGTTTACAATGTTTAAGAAATCGGGCCAAAGTCATGCTTTCCTGTAGAACTTACTGACAAGAAAATGAAATTTCAATGGCTTACTACGTCCTAGCTACATGTAGGAGTGAGTTTATTTATTTAGCTATTTATTTATTTAATATTTGGCCACTAAGGAGAAACATCCGGCTAAAAGGGATAGGGGAGCGAAGGGCTAGCAATTCCATAGAGCAGTGAATCCCAACCCGGGTTCCGCCGATCATCACAAGGGGTTCCGCCGACCATCACCAGGGGTTCCGTGAGAAAACTTGTGTCTGTCAAAAATTCGGCCAAGAATTTCACAGATAACGCAAAGAGAAATGAAGCCAAAGTGTCACATTTAGTCATAACATTATTGACTTATTAGTGTGAACTCTCATGTGATGTAATTGTAGAGTCCACGTGAATTATATTGCTTAAGAACTTTAAAAAAATAAAATTATATATATATATATATATATATATATATATATATATATATATATATATATATATATATATATATATATATATATATATATATATATATATATATATATATATATATATATATATATATATATATATATATATATATATATATATATATATATATATATATATATATATATATATATATATATATATATATATATATATATATATATATATATATATATATATATATATATATATATATATATATATTATATATATATATATATATATATATATATATATATATATATATATATATATATATATACTATATATATATATATATATATATATATATATATATATATATATATATATATATATATATTAGTATCCTATATATAGGGGTTCCTTGGAATTGGAATATGAAAAATTATTACAAGGGTTCCTCCAATATGCAAAGGTTGGGAATCACTGTCATGAAGGAATATTTTTTCTGAGTACAAAACAGGCGGTAGAAAGGATCAAGATACAGATGGTTTGGTGAAGCACTGATGCCTCCTCCTTTGAGAAACTGTGGAAACCTTGGTGAGATATGACATCATGTTGAAATATAATTTATTCATATCTCTACTTATATAAAGGGGGCTTTACACGGTCAAACGGTTCGTCGAACGCGATTCGACAGACAAGTGTTTGAAGTGATGTTCGAACGTGTGAATGGGGTATTTGGTTGTCGACCAAATACCCCGTTCACACGTTCGAACATCACTTCAAACACTTGTCTGTCGAATCGCGTTCGACGAACCGTTTGACCGTGTAAAGCCCCCTTAAGACTCATTTCATTCGCTCCTCTCTTCAAGACCTGCAGGCCTTAAGGACAATCATATATATGCCTATTTTCATACCCGAGTTTAGAGTATACAGCGGCTGTAGGATGCTTTGACTCGAGATGTGACGGTTTAACGTTCGAGTCTATGGTGAGGCTATAGGAAGGGCATTCATTCTCAATTCCCCAGCTTCATTCCGTCTGTGTCCACTCCCAAATGAGGACTAAAAAGGACACATAAATCGCAATTAAAAATCATTTAAAATTATTCTCATTCCTTGTTGAAACCAATATCGCGCCCCGTCTTGGATAGAGGTTAGTAAGGGCATACACTCAGGGTAACGATTAAATCCGCCAAAACAAGTCCTTCGTAAGAAGGCAACCGTCCTAGCCCTTAGTAGAAAAATACAAAGTTTCATTATAGTTTCTTCCAATTTCTTTTTTCAGTTGTTTTGCGGCAAGAGAGGAATTCATGGGTAAAAACGAACTTCCTTTTATTCCCAACAGTCATATATGACACGTAAAAAAAATACGAAGAGGCTTGTTCCAGATCTTTATGGCTGTTGTTTTGCCTTATTCCCTATGGCTACCTCCTACGCCACTGAAACAAGGACGCACATGTCCCTATGTACAGTTATCTGAATAAATAAAAAAAAAAAAAACAAGGACGAAGAGAGAGGATAACCACCTACAATTATATATATATATATATATATATATATATATATATATATATATTATATATATATATATATATATGGTGTGTGTGTGTGTGTGTGTGTGTGTGTGTGTGTGTAGTCACCGTGGCTCAAGCCACGTCACGGTCTGAGGTTAGCAAGGGCATGCACTCAGGGTTAGGATGACATCTGCCAAAACAAGTCCTTCGCAAGAAGGCAACCGCCCTAGCCTTTGGTAGAAAAGGGATTCCGTGACGTAAAACCGGAACATATATATATATATATATATATATATATATATATATATATATATATATATATATATAACTGTTTTACGTGTCACAGTTAGTCCATATATAGATGAGGGTGGTCACAGACATGTTGGATCTGAGATATCATGGTTGGATGCCCTTCCTAACGCCTCGTGATGAACGTACACATATTCGTAGTATACTTATCTTAGCTTCTGTGTTACCTTAACTTATATATCTGTATATTTATTTCCATGTAAATGTACAAATGCGATTAATTTTATTACTTAAAGTTCTGTACGTAAACAGTGGAAACTGGAGAGTAGATTGATTTATATCAATTTAATGTAATTTAATATAATTTAATTCATTTTGACAACTCATTAATGGCTGAGATAGATAGATAGATAGATAGATAGAGAGAGAGAGAGAGAGAGAGAGAGAGAGAGAGAGAGAGAGAGAGAGAGAGAGAGAGAGAGAGAGAGAGAGAGTATACCTCCTATTATGCTACAGCTTCCTTGTTTAAAGGAGGAACCCTGATAGAAACTCATGTAGCGAGCAGCCATGTTTGTTTGTATAACCATGGCGAAGTGACAAGTGTCGACCGTAGTGCGGGTATATCAACACATCAACTTACTCATTTATTACCTCTCAGTGCCTATGATGTGACAGTGCCATGGGAATGGGGGGAGAGGGATGGTGGAATGGGTATAGGAGAGCGTTTTTCAACCTTCTAAAAGCAAGGGACCCCTTTTTCTGAATTTATAACTTACCTCTATCTAAAATTCTTAATCATCCACATCATTACCACTCAGTGCCTATGAATGGGCGTAGAAGAGTGTTATTCAACGTTCAGAATTCTAGAAACCCCTTTTACTGATCATATAACTCGCATTCTCAAT
>JAXCGZ010009655.1:102500-104239 GCA_037179515.1 Halocaridina rubra
ATGTTAAGAAGAGTCTCCAGAATTGCTATATCATGTGAGTTTTGTAGGAGCTTTCAATTATCCTAATGAATAAAGGACACTCCGCTACTCACAGAATATGACAGAATTTTACCTAGCGCTGAGAACATGTTCAATAGCAAGTTTCAAGTCCAACAACTTCACTCAGTGATTGATGACCACTAAGGCATACTCACTGCTTTGTCATATATTTGCTGCCCTTGAAAATTTCCATAAACTATAATGCTGCACCCAGACCCTCCTGTATTGCTCATGTGAGACCCATCAGTATAAATGCAGAGTGTTTCATCGATATTTGTAAAACCAGTTTCAATAACGACTTCAGTTTCATGTAACCATTGATGTTTTAGTAACTGGAGTGGCATTCGGACCAGATGATAACGTTGGAAAGAATTTCTGGACCAGTCCTCTTGCAAAGATTAGTTAATCGTGCAGGACCACTCTCAGTAAATAGTGTTACATGATGCTTTCCTGTCTCTTTGGTAATAAACTTAAATATTTTGGGGTGAATTTGTCCATTATAATGCACGTTACCTATTATTAATGATTTAATGATTGCTGGCATTGACTGCGGCCCTTGCAGAGTAGCAGCATTACATGATCTGAATGAACTGATTTGCTAGTTTAATACCAATTAGAGTACAGGGATAAGTACCTTCAGAAAACTTGTCTAAAATATTAGTTCAAGGGGTCACGCAGAATTAAGAATTATTTAAATTATAGCAGTAAAAATAATTGATGTAATTATGAGCAAATACATAAAGTGAAATAGACATTTGTATGTCAAAGGGAGTGCCTGCGCGCACATATCGCTATGTAGACTTTTGTGTTTTATAAAGTTAAAGTAGAATCATTGACGATATAATATCTTTCTGGTACTTTGCTGCGACGAAGTCATTAATTCTTATTATGCATCTTTATTATTATTATTATTATTATTATTATTATTATTATTATTATTATTATTATTATTATTATTATTATGATTATTATGATTATTATTATTATTATCTACTACTACTAGTACTACTACTACTACTATTAATAATAATAATAATAATAATAATAATAATAATAATAATAATAATAATATTAATAATAATAATAATGATAATAATAATAATAATAATGGTGATTATAATAACAATACTAATAATAATAAAGTAAAATCTTTATAAATGTTATCATTCTTCTTCTTCTCCTTCTTCTTCTTCTTCTTCTTCTCCTTCTTATTTATATTATTATTATTATTATTATTATTATTATTATTATTATCATTATCATTATTATTATTATTATTATCATTATTATTATTATTATTATTATTATTATTATTTATTATTATTATTATTATTATTATTATTATTATTATTATTATTATTATTTTCATTATTATTATTATTATTATTATTATTATTAATCATTACTATTATTATTATTATTATTATTATTATTATTATTATTATTATTATTATTATTATTATTATAATAGAAAGCAATTATACTCATTCCCCCTAACGGCCCTTAACGACTCCCCCAACACCAATCCCCTGACCTCACTCCAACGTAATAGACTACCCAAGGCGGACTAAACAAACCTTAACAAGCCCTAAATAAGTAAGTAAACATAAGTAAACAAAACCCCCCAATTGGCCAGGGAATGGTAAGGGGGGGTCAGGGCCCATCCTAAACGACCGGGGGGTCAGGGCCCACCCTAAATC
>JAXCGZ010009656.1:2500-5000 GCA_037179515.1 Halocaridina rubra
TCTCTCTCTCTCTCTCTCTCTCTCTCTTTATATATATATATATATATATATATATATATATATATATATATATATATATATATATATACATTATAGCTCATATAAATACACTTGTGCCGTGCATATTTGTAAACATTCACAGATGCACACATAAACACATTAGATGTGGATGTTGAGAAAGCTTTACCCTAACTTCACTTTATAGTCTTGTTGAGACGCTCTCAAAGGGAGAAAAGATGTAATTGACGTCTTAAATGAGATACTTGTTGACAGTACAGAGATGGAGTTCCATTTATACAGTGTCCACACAAAACTCACGTTCTATTCGATGTGGCCTATTTTTTTTTTTTTTAATTGTGACACTGGGATAAGCTAGAAAAATGCTCACTCTGCGCCCGATCATCAAGATAATCATTGAAAGGAAGAAAAGTGGAAGCTAACGGTCAAGGGAGAAATAAGAGAATGAAAAACAATTGTAATAATACTTTCTGAAAGAACAGTCGAAGTAATAAAGACCTAGAGATATTGCAGGATTTGTCCCTGAGATTACGACAGATCTGCTTATTGAAGGGAAAGAGGTCATAAGAATTAGGAAAGACAGAAGGAGTAATTGAGTTCCATAGTCTGGAGGTGGAAGGAAAGAAGCAGCCACTAAACCAACCAATCGGCGAGACACAAATCTCTACTAAGTACCTCTGAGACGAGACCGCTTGGCAAGTATCACACTGACTTGGCATCAAGGGAGGGATGTAACTCGCTAATTCCTCAGAAAAGAGAGAGCAGTAGTGATGATAGAAATGGGAAAGGATGATTCCTTATGGTGGAGAGAAAGTGAATCCAAATGAGATGAGAAGGGTTATTGAGAAGTAATTGCTTTGGATCAACCCTATAAAGTAGATAAGTATAAAAAGGAGCAACCCAGATGTGCGAGCAGAACTTTATAAATTTTATGTAACTAGCTTGAGGAAAAGTAAGAATAAAAACAAAACAGAACCGCCAAAGTTTTAAAAGGCCTTGCCAACTCAAAAGTCTCGACAGTGTCCGTCCACTATGGTGGCCTCTTCGTCCACCTACGCCAGTTAAAATCATTTTCCAAACGTCAACAAGACAGAGACAGACTCACTCGTCTCCAACCATAACTCCCTACTACATCTGTAAAAGGCCTCCTGCTGATCTCGACCAAACAAAGGCCTTGGCAGTGTCTCCCTGCCTACCTTTTCGAACGCCCTCATATTCAAGGTCGACTCCCTACTACATCCGAAGATGGTTTCCTGCTGGCTCTGGCGGTGTTCACCTTTGCTTTCTTGATAACCTACCACAGCAATACCGAATTTTGCATCATGGACAGTATCTCCAGGACACAATTTTTTGCCGACGTAAATACATTCACTCTCACTCTCTATGGATTCTAGTGGTGCGGCTTTGGGTACAGACTTCCTTACAAGCCACCACAACCTCGTAGACATCGCCAAGAACTTTTGGTAAACACCAAAGTGATTCACTACTATACACAAACGAATGGGTTACATCCACGTAAACCAACTCAACAACTGAAGTCCAAGTCAACTTAGATATCAATATCTTCCCAGCCTCTAAATTTTCACCCCAGAGAATCGTCATCCAATTTCACATAGATCACCAATGAATCGCATATTTTGCATTTTGTATCGTATTTTCTAGCTTGTGTATTGCACTGTTTATTTTATGCATAGTGTATAAATAATTGCTCTTTTTTTATTATTTGTTCAAGGGGGAAGTTTACTGTCAGTCGACTTTCTTATCATAATCAAGGTTTGACCTGTAATCGCTTTGATTCTTATCTTAACCAGCTTAAAATTACCCCCTCAGGCTGCGTCCTGACCATGTCGTTATGAACTTGATTTTATATCTCGTGTTGTATGCTAACAATTTGTGCTCACTTATAATCTAATATTAAAAAAAAAAGATTGCACAGCTCTGCCCGCATCAGCTATATAGAGACTGATCATTTTCATCAATAAACTAAGTCTTTTATAAGTCTTCAAGATGTCACCAAAATATAACATCTTCGTTTTACTCCTACCTTGTCTCCGCATCGCAGAGAATCAGTTAATGGAGTTGAGATGTTCAAGTCCTAGGTTCGAGTCCCAGTCGGGGTAAAGAATGATTCATGTTTTCACATATGTAATGTGCTTAATTGGTTATTTCATGGCCCGAATGAGATTGGGAATTGATTGAAATGCTAAAATAAAACCACGAGTGAGGTTGGGGAATCTGTAATATGAACATAGTGGCATTCAGTTAGAATGCGTTCATTCCTAAAGTATAGCAGATATAAGCTATAAGGTTGGATTCCTTTTAACCTTCTGTGGTGTAGTGGTAGCGCCTTGACTTAGTAATCATAAGTCCTAGGTTCGAGTCCCGGTCGGGGTAAAAAATGATTCATGTTTTCACATATGTAATGTGCTTAATTGGTTATTTCATGGCCCGAATGAGATTGGGAATTGAATTAAATGCTAAA
>JAXCGZ010009656.1:12500-20000 GCA_037179515.1 Halocaridina rubra
GGAAAATACAGGTATACAGTATGGAGCCTCTTTTATCCTTTCAAAACTCCAACAGAGTGACGTTAAAATCATTTCTGATCTTTCCTGGGAGTCTTGAGAGTCAACCTGGCAGTTTGCTGAAAATAATTTATATGAAAAACGCCATTCCTTAAATAATGAAACACCTACCAATAATATTGCCATTAGAGATATGGAAATGATTTTCTGATTTAAATTTAGTATCGTAGCATGGACTAGAAGAACAAAAAGACCTGATGGTATACCGGGTATTCAAAGCCTGATGAACTGGAGCAGCAAAATATATATTTGTATTGAGAAAAGATACAACGGGTGATGGAGATACCATAAAGTTAAAAAAAAAACACAAACACACTCGCACGCACACAAACACACACACAGATAGATAGATAGATAGATAGATAGATAGATAGATAGATAGATAGATAGATACATAAATAGATAGATAGATAGATAGATAAATAGATAGATAGATAGATAGATAGATAGATAGATAGATAGATAGATAGAGAGAGAGAGAGAGAGAGAGAGAGAGAGGAGAGAGAGAGAGAGAGAGAGAGAGAGAGAGAGAGAGAGGAGAGAGAGAGAGAGAGAGAGAGAGAGAGAGAGAGAGAGAGAGAGAGAGAGAGAGAGAGAGAGAGAGAGAGAGAGAGAGAGAGAGAGAGAGAGACTAAGCAAACAGACTGCAAATTGGATATGAAATTCTCACAGCAGTAACTTGAATCTATAGTCAAATAACATTAGAATTTAAAATGCAATATAGAGAGTATAAAATAATGAATACATTTTGTGTTATGATTAAAAAAAGATAGTAATAGTTCAAGACATTTAGAAGGGAAGGGCAAATAAACTACTTCTAAATTAATCTCAAAAAATTTTATCACTGATAAGGACTTTATAGGCAACCATAGAAACATAATAATTGTGATGAGATGTGTATTATTAAAAAAGGGGAGATTTCACATTCCTCTTTTTCCTAGACTTCATTTGGTTCTGCATTATAAGTTAGATGTGAAATCATGGACTCTCTTTACAGGCTCTCAAGGGAGCATAAAATCAGATAAAATAATGCTGTTATCATTTGATTAAATGTTCCTTTTATTAAGGTTAAGGGGAATGGCAGCATTATAGAGCAGAAAAAATAATGGAGAGATCAAAGGGGATCAGTGATATAATTATAGAGATAAGTTTATATCTGAGATATTATCAGTAGACATATATGAGACCCCTCATTCATAGTGATCATAGCTATATTTGATCATCAATATAAAAAGGAGGAATGACTGGACAAATACATTTATGAAGTTGGATATAATGAAAGTATAAGAAAAACAAAACGGACAACAAAATATGCGCTCTGTCTCTTACGGATTACATTCTAAGATTTCCTAATAATGCATCGAGTATTCGAAAACATCATTTATTTTCCCTAGAGAGAACAAATAATCTCTTCCTTTGCCTTGAGAATCTGAGAGGGTAAGAAAACGATTTAAAAAAATATATATTTATTTTATGTAAAATTCTAATATTTGGAACCGAAACATCAAAACTCCAGGAAGAAAGAGCGACCAACGACCAAATGGAAAACAAAGAAGAGATCTGAATCTTGAAGGACAAGAAGTCCTTTCTAGGGAATGATTTGGGTGATTTTTTCACCATTAAAAAAAAACAGTCAGTATATATAAAATTACCAAATAAATAAACACAAATAAATAGCTAATTAAACTTTTTCCCAACCTCAATCGTAGCTTCATATTTGCATTTAATTCATATCCAATGCTATATAAGCATCATCAAAAATCAAATAAACACAATAAAATATGTGAAAACATGAATCGTATTTTTGCTTCAGATAGGGTCTCTTACCCAAGACACATAGTACCTGTTTCAATGTGCTACCAACTACACCACAACAAGTCAAATAAAAAGGAAGCTAATATATCAGTTAAGTCTTCATTCCCTAGCTAAACAGTTTGTTTAGATATTATCTCCATCGACTAGACCTTCAGTGGTGTAGTTGGAGTGGGCAAAACATGTTTCCTTTTTTCACTTATGTTAATGCGTTTATTTGATCATTGTTGATGCCTATATAGCATCAAATTAGTGTGAATATGAAGCCACGATTATGCTTGGAAAGAAACTGTAAAATGAACATAAATCATTCAAAAGGATTCGTTCATTCCTTAGCTTCATTATTCTTACTATTATTATTATTATTATTATTATTATTATTATTATTATTATTATTATTATTATTATTATTATTATTATTATTATTATTATTATTATTATTATTATTATTATTATTATTATTATTATTATTATTATTATTATTATTATTATTATTATTATTATTATTATTATTATTATTATTATTATTATTATTATAATTATTATTATTATTATTATTGTTATTATTATAATTATTATTATTATTATTATTATTATTATTATTATTATTATTATTATTATTATTATTATTATTATTGTTATTATTATTATTATTATTATTATTATTATTATTATTATTATTATTATTATTATTATTATTATTATTATTATTATTATTATTATTATTATTATTATTGTTATTATTATAATTATTATTATTATTATTATTATTATTATTATTATTATTATTATTATTATTATTATTATTATTATTATTATTATTATTATTATTATTATTTACTATTTATTATAGGATATGTATTGGCATTGTGTGAGACGAAGATGAAAGGAAAAGGAGAAGTGGCATTTGGTGATGTGACAAGTAGGGTGCCTTGGGTTGAAAGGGGGAGAGCAACAGAAGGTGTGGCCATTATTGCTGAGTGAATGGATGGTAAATAAGGTAGTGGAATGAAAAGAAGTGTCATATAGGCCGATGTGGGTTAAATCTAGGATAGGTAAGGAATGTTGGGCTTTTATTAGTGCCTATGGGCCAGGATGTGAGAGGAATGAGTTAACTAGGTGTGTGAATGATCTGAGTAAAAGGAACAATGTAGTTGTGTTGGGTGAATTGAATACCAGAGTGGGCGATGGAGAGGTAGAAGGTGTTGTAGGATAGTATGGGGTACCAGATGGGAATGAGAGTGGCGAGAGACTGTTAGATATGTGTTTGGAGCAAGAGTTGGTAATGGGTAAAATATTTTATAAGAAGAAGTTAATAAATAAGTATACATGGATGAGAGTGGCAAATGCAAGAGTGAAAGAAAGAGCTTTGATAGATTATATGTTGGTAGCAAAAAGGATGATTGGTAGAGTGAAAGATGTGCATGCATTTAAGGGTGTGGCTGTTCGGATGTCTGATCATTTTTTCGTTGAAGCATAAGTGGTAGCAGCAAAAGAGTTGGGAAATAGAGTGGGAGAATGTAGAAGGGAAATGGTGAAGTGGAAGAGTTTAAAGAGACAGAGAAGAAACAGGAATATCAGGACAGATTGAAAGTGGCATATGACAGGGTGAAAGAAAGAGAAGTTGGGGGAGTTAGAGGAGGAATGGGGGTTGATGAAAAAATGTTTTGTGGGACATGCAAGTGATGTGTGTGGAAAGAGGTTTGTTGGAGGTGGCATGAGGAGGGGCAGCGAGTGGTGGAATGAAGGGGTAAAAATGAAGATGGAAGAGAAAAAGAGGGCTTATGAGGAATGGCTACAGTGTAAACGTAGGGAGTATTATGAAGGATATAGGGAGAAAATGTAGAAACCAAGCGGAAGGTACAGGAAGAGAAGAGGTTGGCAAATGTTAGGTGGGGACAGGATTTTAGTAGGTCATATAAGGAGAATAAAACGGAGTTTTGGAAAGAATTGAAGAGAGCAAGGAAGGGTGGATCGAGGATGGAAGAGACAGTGAAAGATGGGAATGGGCAGATGTTAAGAGGGAACGATGCAAGGAAAAGATGGGCAGAATATTTTGAGTGCTTGCTGACTGTTGGAGAAGATAGAGAGGCAGCTATAGTGGCAGTGGGAGGGGTTCAAGGGCCAGTAATGGGAGATGAAAATGAGAGAGAGATTACAAGAGAGGAGGTGAAAAGGGCACTGTATGAAGCGAAAGCAGGTAAAGCACCTGGAATGGATGGTGTGAGAGCGGAGATGTTGAAAGAAGGGGGTGTGACTGCATTGGAATGGTTAGTGAGAGTGTTTAATATATGCTTTATGTTGTCATTGGTGCCAGTGGATTGGGTGATTGCCTGTATAGTGCCCCTATACAAAGGTAAGGGAGATATGTATGAATGCAGTAATTTTAGGGGTATAAGTTTGTTGAGTGTGGTAGGAAAAGTGTATGGTAGGATACTGGTTAATAGGATTAGGGATAAGACAGAATATGTGATCGCGGAAGTGCAGAGTGGTTTTAGGAGAGGTAGAGGATGTATAGATCTGATTTTTATAGTTAGGCAGTTATGTGAGAAATATTTAACAAAGGGTAAGGATGTGTATTTTGCATTTTTGGATCTGGAGAAAGCATATGATAGAGTTGATAGAGAGGCTGGAATGTTTTGAGATTATATGGAATAAATGGAAAATTGTTGAATGCAGTGAAGAGTTTGTATGAGGGTAGTAGAGCTTGTGTACTGTAGGGAATGAAGTGAGTGAGTGGTTTCCAGTGAGTGTGGGACTGAGACAGGGATGTGTGATGTCACCATGGCTGTTCAATTTGTATATTGATGGAGTTGTAAGAGAGGTGAATGAGCGAGTGCGTGGTCGAGGCTTGAGAATGGTGGATGGGGATGATAACGAGTGGGATCTGAATCAGTTGCTGTTTGCAGATGATACTGTGGTGGTGGCAGATTCAGAGGAAAAGCTGTTTCAGTTAGTGTCAGAATTTGGAATGGTGTGTGAGAGAAGGAAGCTGCGAATGAATGTGGGAAAGAGTTAGGTTATGAGGTGTTCAAGAAATGAGGATGGCGCTGGATTGAATGTTATGTTGAATGGAGAGACACTTGAGGAGGTTAATCAGTTTAAGTATTTAGGCTCGGTTATCGCTGCAAATGGTGGAGTGGAAGCAGATGTGTGTCACAGAGTGAATGAAGGATGTAAAGTGTTGGGTGCATTGAAAGGAGTGATGAAGAATAGAGGGTTGGAAATGAATGTTAAGAAAGTTTTGCATGAGAAAGTGGTTGTGCCAACTGTGATGTATGGGTCAGAGTTATGGGGTATGAAAGTAAGTGAGAGACGGAAATTAAATGTGTTTGAGATGAAATGCCTGAGGAGTATGATTGGTGTATTTCGATTGGATAGGGTTAGGAATGAAGTGGTGAGAGCATGAACGGGTGTGAGGAGAGAAATTGCAGCCAGAGTAGATATGAATGTTCTGAGATGGTTTGGCCATGTGGAAAGAATGGATGATGAAAGGCTGCTGAAACAGGTGATGAATGCGAGAGTTGATGGGAGAAATGCTAGAGGGAGGTATAGGTTTGGATGGATGGATGGAGTAAGGAGAGCCCTGAATGATAGGAGGATGGATGTGAGGGAAGCAAGCGAGCGTGCTAGGAATAAGAATGAGTGGCGAGCGATTGTGACGCTGCTCTGATGGGCATCTGCTGTTACCACGAGGCTGCATCTTACAGAGGTAGCCCTGTGGTAGGGGCAGTAGGAGGAGCTGGCAGTTGTGAAGCGACACAGGTTGTGGAAGAGCAGGGAGGATGGGCTGTGGCACTCCAGCAGTGCCATCTGAACGGTCGCTAGCTCCCTCGTCATTGCCCATAGAGCAAAGTAATCCCCCAATTTTGTTTTCCTTTCTTGATGTCGGCTACCCCCCAATTAAAGGGGGAAACAGCCAAGGTATATGTATGTATGTATGTATATATATATTTATATATAAATATATATATATATATATATATATATATATATATATATATATATATATATATATATATATATATATATATATATATATATATATATATATATATATATATATATATATATATATATATATATATATATATATATATATATATATATATATATATATATATATATATATATATATATATATATATATATATATATATATATATATATATATATATATATATATATATATATATATATATATATATATATGGATATATATATATATATATATATATATATATATATATATATATATATATATATATATATATATATATATATATATATGTATATATATATATATATATATATATATATATATATATATATATATATATATATATATATATATATATATATATATATACATATATATATATATATATTCATATGAATAATTTTTTATTTATTTATTTTTTTTTTTACCCCGACCGGGACTCGAGCCTAGAACTTATAATTACTAAGTCAAGGCGCTACCACTACACCACAGAAGGTTAAAAGAAATCCAACCTTATAGCTTATATCTGATATACTTAGGAATGAACGCATTCTAACTGAATGCCACTATGTTCATATTGCAGATTCCCCAACCTCACTCGTGGCTTCATTATAGCATTTAATTCAAGTCCCAATCTCATTCGGGCCATGAAATAACCAAGCAAGCACATTACATATGTGAAAACATGAATAATTTTTTTACCCCGACCGGGAATCGAACCTAGGACTCATGATTACTAAGTCAAGGCGCTACCTCTACACCACAGAAGGTTAAAAGGCATCCAACCTTATAGCTTTTATCTGCTATACTTAGGAATGAACGCATTCTAACTGAATGCCACTATGTTCATATTACAGATTACCCAACCTCACTCGTGGCTTCATTATAGCATTTAATTCAAGTCCCAATCTCATTCGGGCCATGAAATAACCAAGCAAGCACATTACATATGTGAAAACATGAATAATTATTTTACCCCGACCGGGACTCGAACCTAGGACTTATGATTACTAAGTCAAGGCGCTACCACTACACCACAGAAGGTTAAAAGGAATCCAACCTTATAGCTTATAGCTGCTATACTTAGGAATGAACGCATTCTAACTGAATGCCACTATGTTCATATTACAGATTCCCCAACCTCACTCGTGGCTTTATTATAGCATTTAATTCAAGTCCCAATCTCATTCGGGCCATGAAATAACCAAGCAAGCACATTACATATGTGAAAACATGAATAATTTTTTTACCCCGACCGGGACTCGAACCTAGGACTTATGATTACTAAGTGAAGGCGCTACCACTACACCACAGAAGGTTAAAAGGAATCCAACCTTATAGCTTATATCTGCTATACTTAGGAATGAATGCATTCTAACTGAATGCCACTATGTTCATATTACAGATTCCCCAACCTCACTCGTGGTTTCATTATAGCATTTAATTCAAGTCCCAATCTCATTCGGGCCATGAAATAACCAAGCAAGCACATTACATATAAATATATATATATATATATATATATATATATATATATATATATATATATATATATATATATATATATATATATATATATATATATATATATATATATATATATATATATATATATATATATATATATATAT
>JAXCGZ010009656.1:35000-47500 GCA_037179515.1 Halocaridina rubra
GTACTTTTTTTTTATTGTAAGAGTAGTTGATAATTGGAACTCGCTAGCGAGGAGGTAGTTAATGCTAACTTACTCCATAGTTTTAAGGACAAGTATGATAAGTACAAAATGGGACCGATCAGGAGACGGGAAGTTGCGAGCTTGAGGCTCTTTACCGTAAACACAGTTAGGTAATTACATATATATATATATATATATATATATATATATATATATATATATATATATATATATATATATATATATATATATATATATATATATATATATATATATATATATATATATATATATATATATATATATATATATATATATATATATATATATATATATATATATATATATATATATATATATATATATATATATATATATATATATATATATATATTTATATATATATATATATATATATATATATATATATATATATATATATATATATATATATATATATATATATATATATATATATATATATATATATATATATGTGTGTGTGTGTGTGTGTGTGTGTGTGTGTGTGTTAGAGTATAATATATATATATATATATATATATATATATATATATATATATATATATATATATATATATATATATATATATATATATATATATATATATATATATATATATATATATATATATATATATATATATACATTTAAATGTGTGTGCGTATATAAATATATTTTTTTCTACCTTCACTCAATGACTTATTTCTGCATGCATTATTGATACTTAAGCCTCTGTATTTCTTGAAGCAACTTCAGATTTACGCCTACATTCAATCAGCCGACATTAGCACTCCTTATGCATCTCATGACATTAATTTTAACAATATTCACTCGCAAGTTCCTTCTTTCACACACTCTAACAATCCCAGTCAACAAATGATTTAGTTCATTCTCTGTGTCAACCACCGGTACAGTATCATCCACAAATAGCAACCGATAAAACATTCACAACCTCACATTCTCACCCACTGGTTTCAAACTTCTGTTTAATTATCTTTTATTTATTCCCTTACCATTCCGTCCACATCCATTAAGCAGCCATGCAGACATTACACAACCTTAACGTAACCCTACATTTACCTCAAACCAATCAATCGTGCCATTCCCTTCTCCCAAGCATGTTCTACAGTTTATGTATAAAACTCATCAACGCATTCTGCAAGCTTTCACTTATTCCATTCAGTCGCAACACACTCCACGACCCTTCTCTTTCAGTCCTGTCATTCGCTTTCTCTAAGTCCATAAAATCCCAAAAAGTTTCCATACTTTTCTCCAATAAGTTCTCACACACCTGTCTTATCACAATAACCTGATCCACACATCCTCCCTCTCTCTCTCTCTCTCTCTCTCTCTCTCTCTCTCTCTCTCTCTCTCTCTCTCTCTCTCTCTCTCTCTCTCTCTCTCTCTCTCTCTCTCTCTCTCTCTCTCTCTCTCTCTCTCTCCTCTCTCTCTCTCTCTCTCTCTCTCTCTCTCTCTCTCTCTCTCTCTCTCTCTCTCTCTCTCTCTCTCTCTCTCTCTCTAATGAATCAACAAAGTTTATCCTCAGTCAGTTTCTCAGCAACTTTCCTAATTTCTCGATTATCATTCTTCGATATGCCCTACCAACTACACTCAACAAACTAATTCCTCTAAAACTGCTGCACTCATACTTATCTCCTTTCTCTTTGTAAAGTAAAACTACGAATGCACTCCTCCAATCAATTGGGACCCTCCCTTTCCTGAAGCATACATTTAGCAGCCGTACCATCCATTCTACTAATGCCTCCCCACATTTTGAGAGTAAAATAAAAAGAAGGCTTGGAAAGAAGTGAAGAGAGTAAGGAAGGGTGGATCGTGGATGGAAAAGACAGTAAATGATGTGAATGGACAGATGTTAAGAGGGAACAATGCAAGGAAAAGATGGGCAGAATATTTTGAGTGCTTGCTGAATGTTGGGGAATATAGAGAGGCAGATATAGTTGTAGTGGGGGGTGTTCAAGTGCCAGTAATGGGAGATGAAAATGAGAGAGAGATTACAAGAGAGTATGTGAAGAGGGCATTGTATGAAGTGAAAGTAGGTAAAGCATCTAGAATGGATGGTGTGAAAGCGGATATGTTGATAACAGGGGGTGTGACTGCATTGGATTGGATTGTGAGAGTGTTTAATATATGCTTTTTGTTGTCAAAGGTGCCAGCGGAATGGGCGATTGCTTGTATAGTGCCCATATGCAAAGGTAAGTGAGATGTGGATGAATGCAGTAATTTTAGGGGTATAGGTTTGTTGAGTGTGGTAGGAAAAGTTTATGATAGGATACTGATTAATGGGATTAGGAATAAGACAGAAAATGTGATCGCGGAAGTGCAGAGTGGTTTTAGGAGAGGTAGAGGTTGTAAAGATCAGATTTTTATAGTTAGGCAGTTATGTGAGAGACATTTAGCAAAGGGTGAGGTTGTGTATTTTGCATTTTTGGATATTAAGAAAGCGTATGATAGAGTTGGTAGAGAGGCAATGTGGAATGTTTTGAAGTTATATGGCATTGATTGTAAACTGTTGCATGCAGTGAAGAGTTTGCATGAGGGCAGTAGAGCTTGTGTTAGGGTAGGGAATGGAGTGAGTGAGTGGTTTCCAGTGAGTGTGGGACGGAGACAGGGATGTGTGATGTCACCATGGCTGTTCAATTTGTATATTGATGGAGTCGTAAGAGAGGTGCATGAGTGAGTGCGTAGTCGAGGTTTGAGAATGGTAGATGGGTTATATAGCGAGTGGGAGTTGAATTAGTTGCTGTTTGTAGATGATACTGTGGTTGTGGCAGAATCAGAGGAGAAGCTGTTTCAGTTAGTGTCACAATTTGTAATGGTGTGTGAGAGAAGGATGTTGCGAGTGAATGTGGGAAAGAGTAAGGTAATAAGGTGTAGAAGAAATGAGGATGGTGCTGGATTGAATGTTATATTGAATGGAGAGATACTAGAGGAAGTTAATCAGTTTAAGTATTTAGGCTCGATTATCGTTGCAAATGGCGGAGTGGAAGCAGATGTGTGTTACAGAGTGAATGAAGAATGTAAAGTGTTGGGTGCGTTGAAAAAAAGTGAAGAATAGAGGGTTGGAAATGAATGATAAGAAAGTTTTGTATGAGAAAATGCTTTTGCCAACTGTGATGTATGGATCAGAGTTATGGGGTAGGAAAGTAAGTGAAAGACAGACACTAAATGTGTTTGAGATGAAATGCCTGAAGATTTTGATTAGTGTATATCGGTTGAATAGGGTTAGGAATGAAGTGGTGTGAGCAAGAACTAATGTGATGAGAGAATTTGCGGACAGAGTAGATATAAATTTTCTGAGATGCTTTTGGCCAGGTGGATAGGATGGATGATGAAAGACTGCTGAAAAAGGTGATGAATGCAAGAGTTGATGGGAGAAATGCTAGAGGGAGGCCTATATTTGGGTGGATGGATGAAGTAAGGAGAGCCCTGAATGATAGGAGGATGGTTGTGCGGGAAGCAAGTGAGTGTGCTAGGAATAGGAATGAGCGGCGAGCGATTGTGACACAGCTCAGATGTGCATCTGCTGTTACCATGGGGCTGCATCTTACAGAGGTACCCCTGTGGTAGAGGCAGTAGGGGAGTTGGCAGATATGAGGAGACAGAGGTTGTGGAAGAGCCGGGAGGTTGGACTGTGGCACTCCAGCAGTACCATCTGAACGGTCGCTTGCTCCCTCGTCATTGCTCATAGAGCAAAGTAATTCCCTTATTGTTTCTATTTTTGATGTTGGCTACCCCCAATTGGAGGAGACCGCCAAGGTAGATAGAATAGATAGATTACTATTATTATTATTATAATTTTTATTATTATTATTATTATTATTATTATTATTATTATTACTATTATTATTATTATTATTATTATTATTATTATTATTATTATTATTATTATTATTATTATTATTATTATTATAATTATTATTATTATTATCATTATTATTAATATCATTATTATTATCGTAATTATTATTATTATTTTTATTATTATTATTATTATTATTATTATTATTATTATTATTATTATTATTATTATTATTATTATTATTGTTATAATAATAATAATAATTATTATTATTATTATTATTATCATTATTATTTTGATTACTAAAATTATTATTATTATTATTATTATTATTATTATTATTATTATTATTATTATTATTATTATTATTATTATTATTATTATTATTTTTATTATTATTATTATTATTATTATTATTATTATTATTATTATTATTATTATTATTATTATTATTTTTGTTATTATTATTGTTATTATTATTATTATCATTATTATTATTATTATTATTGTTATTATTATAATTATTATTATTATTATTATTATTATTATTATTATTATTATTATTATTATTATTATTTTCATTATTACTATTATTAGAGAATAACTTCTCCCCAACCTTTAGCTTTGGGGTGTCTGAATGTGCGTGGTTGTAGTACAATAACGAGCAAAAGATGTGAGATTGGACATATGTTTGGTAGGAGAAGGATGGATGTAATGTCACTGCGTGAGATGAAGATGAAAAGAAAAGGAGAAGTATCATTTGGTGATGTGACAGGTAGAGTGTCTGGGGTTGAAAAGGAGAGAGTGAGAAGAAGTGCAGCATTATTGTTGAGTGAATTGATGGTAAATAAGGTAGTGGAATGGAAAGAAGTGTCATCCAGGCTGGTGTGGGTGAGGGCTAGGCTGGGTGGGGAATGTTGGGCTTTTGTTTGTGCGCATGGGCCAGGATGTGAGAGGAGTGAGGAAGAGCGGGATGAATTCTGGAATGAGTTAACTAGGTGTGTGAATGCTCTGAGTAGAAGAAACTATGTAGTTGTGTTGGGTGACTTGAATGAGAGAATGGGTGATGGAGAGGTAGAAGGTGGAAAGCATGGGGTACCAGGTGGGAATGAGAGTGGCAAGAGACTGTTAGATATGTGTGTGGAGCAAGATTTGGTGATAGGTAATAGTGTTTTGAAGATGAAGTTAATAAATAAGTATATATGGATGAAAGTGTCAAATGGAAGAGTGAAAGAAAGAGCATTGATGGATTATGTGTTGGTAGCAAAGAGCGTGATTGGTAGAGAGAAATATGTGCATGCATTTAGGGGTGTGGTTGCTGGGATATCTGATTATATTTTGGTTGAAGCAAAAGTGGTAGTAGCAAAAGAGTGGGGAGATAGAGTGGGAGGATGTGGAAGGGATATGGTGAAAGTGGAAGAGTTGAAAAAGCCAGAGAAGAAACAGGAGTATCAGGACAGGTTGAGAGTGGCATATGACAGGGTGAAAGAATGAGAAGTTAGTGAGTTAAAGGTGAAATGGGGGTTGATGAAAGAATGTTTTATGGGACATGCAAGTGATGTTTGTGGAAAGAGGTTTGTTGGAGGTGGCATGAGGAGGGGCAGCGAGTGGTGGAATGAAGGGGTGAAAATGAAGGTGGAAGAGAAAAAGAGAGCTTTTGAAGAATGGCTGTAGAGTAAAACTAGGGAGAATTATGAGAGATATAATGAGAAATATGTGGTAACTAAGCGGAAGGTACAGGAAGAGAAGAGGTTGGCAAATGTTAGGTGGGGAAAGGATTTTAGTATGTCATATGAGGAGAATAAAAAGAAGTTTTGGAAAGAAGTGCAGAGAGTAAGGAAGGGTGGATCGAGGATGGAAAAGACAGTAAAAGATGTGAATGGACAGATGTTAAGAGGGAACAATGCAAGGAAAAGAAGGGCAGAATATTTTGAGTGCTTGCTGAATATTGGGGAATATAGAGAGGCAGCTATAATTGTAGTGGGGGGTGTTCAAGTGCCAGTAATGGGAGATGAAAATGAGAGAGAGATTACAAGAGAGGAGGTGAAAAGCTCATTATATGAAGTGAAAGCAGGTAAAGCACCTGGAACAGATGGTGTGAGAGCGGAGATGTTGAAAAGAAGTGGTCGTGACTGCATTGGAAAGGATTGTGAGTGCTTAATATTTGCTTTTTGTTGTCAATGGTGCCAGTGGAATGGCTGTTTGCTTGTTTAGTGCCCCTATACAAAGGTAAGAGAGATGTGTATGAACGCAGTAATTTTAGGGGTATAAGTTTGTTGAGTGTGGTAGGAAAAGTGTATGGTAGGATACTGATTAATAGGATTAGGAGTAAAACAGAAAATGTGATCGCGGAAGTGCAGACTTGTTTTAGGAAAGGTAGAGGTTGTAAAGATCTGATTTTTATAGTTAGGCAGTTATGTGAGAAATATTTAGAAAAGGGTTAGGTTGCGTATTTTGCATTATTGGATCTTGAAAAAGCGAATGATAATGTTGATAGAGAGGTAATGTAGAATGTTTTGAGATTATATGGAATTGATTGTAAACTGTTGCACGCAGTGAAGAGTTTGAATGAGGGCAGTAGAGCTTGTGTTAGGGTAGGGAATGAAGTGAGTGAGTGGTTTCCAGCGAGTGTGGGACGGAGACAGGGATATGTGATGTAACCATGGCTGTTCAATTTGTATATTGATGGAGTCGTAAGAGAGACGAATGAGCGAGTGCGTGATCGAGATTTGAGAATGGTAGATGGGGATGATAATGAGTGGGAGCTGAATTAGATGCTGTTTGTAGATGATACTGTGGTGGTGGCAGATTCAGAGGAGAAGCTGTGTCAGTTAGTGTCAGATTTGAAATGGTGTGTGAGAGAAGGAAGTTGCGAGTGAATGTGGGAAAGAGTAAGGTTATGAGGTGTAAAAGAGATGAGGATGGTGCTGGATTGAATGTTATGTCGAATGGAGAGACACTTAAGGAAGTTAATTAGTTTAAGTATTTAGGATCGGTTATAGCTGCAAATGGAGGAGTGGAAGCAGATGTGTGTCACAGAGTGAATGAAGAATGTAAAGTGTTTTTTGCGTTGAAAAAAGTGATGAAGAATAGAGGGTTGGAAACGAATGTTAAGAAAGTTTTGTATGAGAAAGTGGTTTTGCCAACTGTGATGTATGGATCAGAGTTATGGGATATGAAAGTAAGTGAGAGACAGAAACTAAATGTGTTTGAGATGAAATGCCTGAAGAGCATGATTGGTGTATCTCGGTTCAATAGGGTTAGGAAAGAATTGGTGAGAGCAAGAACGGGTGTGAGGAGAGAATTTGCAGACAGAATAGATTTGAATGTTCTGAGATACTTATGGCCAGGTGGATAGGATGGATGATGAAAGATTGCTGAAAAAGGTGATGAATGCAAGAGTTGATGGGAGAAATGCTAGAGGGAGGCCTATATTTGGGTGGATGGATGGAGTAAGGAGAGCCCTGAATAATAGGAGGATGGTTGTGAGGGAAGCAAGTGAGCATGCTAGGAATAGGAATTAGTGGCTAGCGATTTTGACACAGCTCTAATGTGCATCTGCTGCTACCATGGGGCTGCATCTTACAGAGGTATCCCTGTGGTAGAGGCAGTAGGGGAGTTGGAAGATATGAAGCGACAGAGGTTGTGGAAGAGCCGGGAGGTTGAGCTGTGGCATTCCAGCAGTCCCATCTGAACGGTCGCTTGCTCCCTCGTCATTGCTCATAGAGCAAAGTAATTCCCTTATTGTTTCTATTTTTTATGTCGGCTACCCCCAATTGGAGGAGACAACCAAGGCAGATAAAATAGATTACTATTATTATTATTGTAATAATTATTTTATTATTATTATTATTATTATTACTATTATTATTATTATTATTATTATTATTATTATTATTATTATTATTATTATTATTATTATTATTATTATTATTATTATTAATTTTATTATTATTATTATTATTATTATTATTATTATTATTTTTATTATTAAAATTATTATTATTGTTATTATTATTATTATTATTATTATTATTATTATTATTATTATTATTATTATTATTATTATTATTATTATTATTATTCTTTTTATAATTATTATTATTATTATTATTATTATTATTATTATTATTATTATTATATAATATTATTATTATTATTATTATTATACTTTTATTATTATTATTATTATTATTATTATTATTATTATTATTATTATTATTATTATTATTATTATTATTATTATTATTAATATTATTATTATTATTATTATTTTTATTATTATTATTATTATTATTATTATTATTATTATTATTATTATTATTATTATTATTATTATTATTTTTATTATTATTATTAATATTATTATTATAATAATAATAATAATAATTATTATTATTATTATTATTACTATTATTATTATTATTATTATTATTATTATTATTATTATTATTATTATTATTATTATTATTATTATTATTAGAGAATAACTTCTCAAACTCTAGCTTTGGGGTGTCTGAATGTGCGTGGTTGTTGTACAATAGCGAGCAAAAGATGTGAGATTGGATATATGTTTGGTAGGAGGAGGAAGGATGTATTGTCATTGTGTGAGACGAAGTTGAAAAGAAAAGGAGAAGCGGCATTTGGTGATGTGACAGGTAGAGTGTCTGGGGTTGATAAGGGGAGAGCGAGAGAAAGTGCAGCATTATTGTTGAGTGAATTGATGGTAAATAAGGTAGTGGAATGGAAAGGAGTGTCATCTAGGCTGGTGTGGGTGAGGGCTAGGATGGGTAGGGAATGTTGGGCATTTGTTTGTGCATATGGGCTAGGATGTTAGAGGAGTGAGGAAGAGCAGGATGAATTCTGGAATGAGTTAACTAGGTGTGTGAATGCTCTGAGTAGAAGGAACTATGTAGTTGTGTTGGGTGACTTGAATGCCAGAATGTGTGATGGAGAGGTAGAAGGATGGGGTACCAGGTGGGAATGAGAGCGGCGAGAGAATGTTAGATATGTGTGTGGAGCAAGATTTGGTGATAGGTAATAATTTTTTCAAGATGAAGTTAATAAATAAGTATAAATGGATGAGAGTGGCAAATGCAAGAGTGAAAAAAAGAGCATTGATGGATTACGTATTGGTAGCAAAGAGCGTGATTGGTAGAATGAAAGACGTGCATGCATTTAGGGGTGTGGTTGCTATGATATATTATCATAAATTGGTTGAAGCAAAAGTGGTAGTAGCAAAAGAGTGGGGAAATAGAGTGGGAGTATGTAGAAGGGAAATAGTGAAGGTGGAAGAGTTGAAAAAGCCCGAGAAGAAACAGGAATATCAGGACAGGTTGAAAGTGGCATATGACAGGGTGAAAGAAAGAGAAGTTGGTGAGTTAAAGATGGAATGGGGATTGATGAAAAAATGTTTTATGGGAAATGCAAGTGATGTGTGTGGAAAGAGGTTTGTTGGAGGTGGCATGAGGAGGGGCAGCGAGTGGTGGAATGAAGGGGTGAAAATGAGGGTGGAAAAGAAAAAGAGAGCTTTTGAAGAATGGCTGCAATGTAAAACTAGGTAGAATTATGAGATATATAGGGAGAAAAATGTGGTAACTAAATGAAAGGTAGAGGAAGCGAAGAGGTTGGCAAATGTTAGGAGGGGAAAGGATTTTACTATATCATATGAGTAAAATAAAAAGAAGGCTTGGAAAGAAGTGAAGAGAGTAAGGAAGGGTGGATCGTGGATGGAAAAGACAGTAAAAGAAGTGAATGGACAGATGTTAAGAGGGAACAATGCAAGGAAAAGATGGGCAGAATATTTTGAGTGCTTGCTGAATATTGGGGAATATAGAGAGGCAGCTATAGTGGTAGTGGGGGGTGTTCAAGTGCCAGTAATGGGAGATGAAAATGAGAGAGAGATTACAAGAGATAGGTGAAAAGGGCATTGTATGAAGTGAAAGCAGGTAAAGCACCTGGAATAGATGGGGTGAGAGCGGAGATGTTGAAAGAAGGGGGTGTGACTGCATTGGAATGGATTGTGAGAGTGTTTAATATATGCTTTTTGTTGTCAATGGTGCCAGTGGAATGGCTGTTTGCTTGTATAGTGCCCCTTTACAAAGGTAAGGGAGATGTGTATGAATGCAGTAATTTTAGGGGTATAAGTTTGTTGAGTGTGGTAGGAAAAGTGTATGGTAGGATACTGATTAATAGGATTAGGAGTAAAACAGAAAATGTGATCGCGGAAGTGCAGACTAGTGTTAGGAAAGGTAGAGGTTGTAAAGATCAGATTTTTATAGTTAGGCAGTTATGTGAAAAATATTTAGCAACGGGTAAAGTTGCGTATTTTGCATTTTTGGATCTTGAAAAAGCGTATGATAGAGTTGATATAGAGGCAATGTGGAATGTTTTGAGGTTGTATGGAATTGATTGTAAACTGTTGCATGCAGTGAAGAGTTTGTATGAGGTCAGTAGAGCTTGTGTTAGGGTAGGGAATGAAGTGAGTGAGTGGTTTCCAGTGAGTGTGGGACGGAGGCAGGGATATGTGATGTCACCATGGCTGTTCAATTTGTATATTGATGGAGTCGTAAGAGAGGCGAATGAGCGAGTGCGTGGTCGAGGTTTGAGAATGGTAGATGGGGATGATAACGAGTGGGAGTTGAATTAGTTGCTGTTTGTAGATGATACTGTGGTGGCGGCAGATTCAGAGGAGAAGCTGTGTCAGTTAGTGTCATAATTTGGAATGGTGTGTGAGAGAAGGAAGTTGCAAGTGAATGTGGGAAAGAGTAAGGTTATGAGGTGTAAAAGAGATGAGGATGGTGCTGGATTGAATGTTATGTCGAATGGAGAGACACTTGAGGAAGTTAATCTGTTTAAGTATATAGGATCGGTTATAGCTGCAAATGATGGAGTGGAAGCAGGTGTGTGTCACAGAGTGAATGAAGAATGTAAAGTGTTGGGTGCGTTGAAAAAAGTGATGAAGAATAGAAGGTTGGAAACGAATGTTAAGAAAGTTTTGTATGAGAAAGTGGTTTTGCCAACTGTGATGTATGGATCAGAGTTATGGGATATGAAAGTAAGTGAGAGACAGAAACTAAATGTGTTTGAGATGAAATGCATGAAGAGTATGATTGGTGTATCTCGGTTGGATAGGGTTAGGAATGAAGTGGTGAGAGCAAGAACGGGTGTGAGGAGAGAATTTGCAGCCAGAGTAGATATGAATGTTCTGAGATGCTTTTGGCCAGATGGATAGGATGGATGATGAAAGATTGCTGAAAAAGGTGATGAATGCGAAATTGATGGGAGAAATGCTAGAGGGAGGTCTATATTTGGGTGGATGAATGAGTAACGAGAGCCCTGAATGATAGGAGGATGGATGTGAGGGAAGCATGTGAGTGTGCTAGGAATAGGAATGAGTGGCAAGCGATTTTGACGCAGCTCTGATGTTCATCTGCTGATACCAAGGGGCTGCATCTTACAGAGGTAGCCATGTGGTAGGGGCAGTAGGGGAGTTGGCAGAAATGAAGCTGTACATACTTACAAATTGTAAATAATATTTTTTTTATCAAAATATGTAATTATTGTAAATAAATAATCATTTAGTAATTATTAAGTTATTTTAAAGTTGTATTGAATGGGTCAATAATTACTCTTGTGTTGTTTGTAACTCCTCCCACTGAAATAGCTGTACATAGAGATAACCCTGAATTTGATCATTAAATCAGTTCAATATTGTGCTTGTATAGGTGAACATACCCTTTTATATATTAAGTAAAATAATTCTTGCTTTCCGTTTGAAGTAGTGAAGTAGCTACAGTCGTTATATTGGTGACCCTTGAGTATTTCTATCTCTCACCAACGCCAAGACAGACATCAAACCTTCTACAGTGGCAACAGACCTTATTCTTGACTTCAAACTCCCGACGTTCTCCACCATCGACGCCCACATCAGGTTCTGACGTGCAGAAATACAATTTCGTTTAAAGAGGATTACAAATTCCGGAACACAAGCTAATCATGTTTTATCATCCAATCCTGACACACTCTTTCCCCATATGTCAGACTGGTTGGAATCTCAGGGTGACAATGCCATCACATACCAGGACTTGTAAACCTTCCTCTTGAAGAAATTGTCTCCATCTCCAGAGAAAAGATTTAAAATGATATTTGACCTTTCAAAACAGGCACTAGGTGATCAGCGCCCTTCTGACGTACTTGCTGAGATGAGAGCTATTGCCCATCTTCCTCCCAACAGTTCGGGTACCAGTCAGACAATAGATGCACTCCTCGCACTTTGGTTACAGATTCTTCCTGGATCTGTCCGTGCTGCAATCACAGATTTTTTAACTTTCGATGATGCAACTCTGGTAGCCCGTGCAAACAGTCTTTTCGATGCACACAATGCAGCTAGTCGTCCACAAATATATGCTAGCACACCTCCTAACATTACCAATATCAATCACTGGTACTCCAGCCGTCGCTGCTGCCACATCTTCATCTCGATCATCATCCTACAACAATGCCCTCACACGACCTCGAACTATAGAAATTACCTCATATTCTCACAAAAGACTGGATGTCACGACCAAACTCTGTTACTATCATGCCCGCTTTGGTCACACCGCCCAAAACTGCAAAATACCATGTATATGGGCAAAAAACTTGCTTTAAGGTGTC